>JAPMOR010015754.1:201013-219185 GCA_026543865.1 Argiope aurantia
ATATATATATATTAATTTTTTTCTTAACGGAACAGAAAAAAAAAATTACTTTTCAATTTTTAACTTTAAAATTCACTAGTGATTTTTTACTGTCTGTATTTGAAAGACTTTCATCCAACTATTTCTTTTTTTATCAGGATTATATTTCTAATATGCAATAACTCCACTTGGTTTCATTCTCACGGTAGAAATAGAGAGCACAACAAAATAGCAAAACGCAATTAAATGATTGCAAAAATGGATAAATGATAGTTTATTCCAACCTTTTTGTCTATGAAATCTTTTTATAGGATATTCAATAAGGAGAATTTCTTAATATGATACTATGCTGATTGAAAACAAGAATGCCACTTTTTTTCTGAGTATTTTCTAAAAACCACGGAAACAGCCTAAATCCATCTATTGTTTTTCGAATTCTAAAACTCTCCGCTCTTTTCCACATTCGTTAGGATTGGTTTAATTCGGCAAAATAGGTGTGAGAAGAAAAAGGAAAGGAGGAGATGTTTACATTTAGCAATAAAGTAAATTCCGGAAATGGCGTACATCCTTCCGTGTGTCACCTCTTAGTGACATAGAATCGCCGAAAAGTGGTCGTCTCTGAATACTGAAACGAACAGTAATAGGGTTTAAATCCATTTTGTGCAGAAGAATATCTCAATACATACTCTCAAAAAAGACTTCTGTGAGTCAATCCTTTCCTACTACTTCCAAAACGATGTAACCATTAAATATTACACACATCCCCCAAAAAGTCGTAGAAAGCGTGAGTAAACTTTTCAGTTCACTTTTCCGGGTCACGGTGGCCTGGTGGTAAGGTCTCGACTTCCGTACCGGAGGGTTTTCAAGTTCCAGATCCGATTCCACCAAACAGCCGTTTTAAAAGCGGAGCTGGTGCACGATAAATTCTCGGGCCCAAACTTCCTCGCCCTGGTGTGGTGTGGAAGTTAGGAGAAGTGAGTGCCAGCTCAGATGTCGTCCTCGTCATCTCACCGCGGTTCAAAGTTACGAGGTCCGTCACAAAATAGCCCTAGTGTTGTTTTAAAACGGGATGTTAATATACCTAAACTAAACTAGCTCAGTTCACTTCTCTCAGATTACATAATTTTTTGTCCCCTTGTTAAATTTTAGAATTTTTTTTTAAACTTCAGATGGCCACCGAATAATATTTTTACAAGGTGGCACTTTTCTACCTTCAGCTTTAAGTCAATAAAATCACTTGGAAAAAAAAAAGAAGAAGAAGAAACAATGGTAATTCACAAAGCATTTCTCTTTGCCATGCGTCGTCCAAAGACAATAATTACCATATAGCTTCAAAAGGGGAGTCCCTCCCTATTCCACCTTGCATAGAAGGTTTTTGTTTTCTTATTTAATTTATTCGTAAAGAAATACTTCTCGAAACTTGCTTGAGCTATTTCTTGAAAACAGCAGAACCGTAAGAAAGATAAAATTCTTTGCCTCTTAGCCGTTGAATTTTTGCTTGAAATAACTGAATTTGCAAGTAAATAGCGTTTCCCGAATAATTTCCTAAAGTTAAGAATTATTTGGATATTGTTAAGAACTTGTAGAAAAAATAAAATATCCTCCCCCCCCCCTCCACTTTAAAAACCTTAAATATTTGCCATCACGGCACCACTTTCTCCAAAGAGGGGCGGTTGGGGAATTCTCCCCCCCCACCCCTCCCTCCTCTCTTGCCACTCTTCCGACAGAACATTTCTACTTGCAAACATTCCCACCACTTTCGATGGTTTGCTATCTACTTCCCTAAGCCCCGCAATACTTTCTAAGTATATGAGAAAATAGAGGGTAGAAGACTTTTGCTATTTATAAAATGGCTTTTGCATTTGATTTCCCATGATTTACTATAAAGTTAATGTTCTTAAGGGTTTTTTCCTCCTGCAAAATTACAGTTTTCCAGAACGCAAAGAAAAATTAAATATCAGAACTTATCTTGATAGTTCTTATTAATTTAACTCAATATCTATTTCAAAGTACTGAAGTTAAGCGATGCTTTTTCGTGTAATAGTTTTCCACTTTCTAAATTACCTAGTTTTAAATATTTCTAGAATAATTAAAGATAAAAATAAAGTTCTGATCTGAGGAGAGAGTAACAGAAATCTAATTAGCCACCAAAAATAATATCAATAACGAATTAATTGGTTAAGAAACATATTATCTAAAATAAATTTATAATTAAATACAGCTTTATAAAGGCAAGTATAAATTGCTTTATTGCTTGATTTTTTGCTTTCAAAATTTATAAAATGTATTCTTATCAATTTTTTTAAATTTTAAATTAGTATTAACCATCTTCGCTGTTCTCCTACCATCTATAAATTTTAAATCATTAGAAAAATTAAAGAACCAACCCATCAATCTCAACCACTACACCGAATTTGCCAATTTTTATTTTATGCTAGAACAAATTAGACCTACATACGTAATTAGTGATACTCACCACTATTTTCCCTTTCTAGAGGAATCTCAAAATCTCTACTTGCATTCCCCACTGGAAAAAAAAACTTGATGGAGTTCCTCAATACTAACTTCTGCAGCGATTTCGTCAATTCTTATTTCATATGAAAGCGTATGACCCTTATATACGTCGTCATCATTCATCTTAGCCCTCCGCCTCCATCTTATAGAAATATTGCACTATTAACGAACCCCCAAACTCAAGAACTGGACTGATATCGCCAAATAATTTCGCTACTTCGTAACTATAGTTAATCAATCAGAACACATCATTATTATGCAATCATAATTTGAATTGTATTTTCTTTTATTTTGATAAGATACATTTCATCATAACATTACTTAATTAATAATCTTAACATGACTGCCGATGATGATTAGTATTAATAAAATTAATTCAATCATGTCAATCAACTTTAATGAACTAATCTTATCAGAAAAAGAAATTATTATCTTAAATTATACTTGCACAATTATGATGGAGAATTCTTGATTGGTTAGTTATACTTCAAAGAGGAGAAATTAATTGACGAAAACGATCCAGTTGTTTAGGTTGAGGGCTCTATTTTATTATTATTATTTATTTTGTAGTATCTCTGGAAATGAAAAGAAAGGGACTGATGACCATTGATGACTATGTAGGGTTCATGATTTTTCATATAAAATAAAAAATTTTAAAATAATTCATTGGTTGTGGGCGGCGATTAGATAATTGGTTTTTCTTATTATTTAAAACATTTTTTCACTATTAATTTATTTTGGAAGATTTTTTTTCCCTTAGAAATTTACGTTTGAAATATTTTATTTCCCGAGAACCAAGAAATTCTCAAATAATTAAAAAAAAAAAAAAAACGGTTGTTCAGATATATATATTTTTTAAGATTTTATTTTAAATTCCCAGGATAAAGAATCCTGTAAATTAATTTCTCAAAAACTGTAGAAGTTTTAATGTCCAGTTTTTACTACATTTTTTTCATTCCACTAAGATGAAATTTTAATGAATATCTAGCATAGTATTTGTTGTTCGAATGGGTGTGGCTCTGTAGAACCAGAACCGGGCCTACTTATACTGACTGCGCTAGATAAGTTTATTTAATCCACTGGTAAAATGAAATGAATAGATGAAAAAGAAGAATGACTGAATACTATTGTGATTATAATTTTATTAAAAGCTTTCAGTTTTGATAGTTGTCCTCCACTAGCAAAACCTATAAAATTATAAAAATGGAAGGTATTATTTTATTCTGTAGACTCTTTGAAATAGGTTTTGATTGTACCCATTTCACTAAGAAATATTACTGATATTGACATACAATAACAGCTATAGTGAAAATTCTAGTACTTATTTGTTCAGATCATCGCTCTTGTTATTATGTCGTTTAGGTTAGTTCCCGATTTATTCCTCAACCTTTTACTACCAACCGATTCGTTGGGAATGTTGACCGCATTTAATTTCAATTAAGTTTCTTATGCATGATGTAATGTTCATGATTGCCCCCCCCCCTCCTAAGAAAATATTTTTAAGCATCAAATTGTGACCGAACATTAAAGCCATGTTATTTTAATAATCTTGCTCATGTTTTTTTTCTTTGTTGCTACTAATATTCCATCCCTCCCCTTTTTTCATTCTTAATGGTCGAAAAAACTTGGATTACTTTTCCATGTTGAGTAGGTTTCAGTATAAGGTATATTTTAAATAAAACTTTTGAAATGTTATTATATTTAAAATTAGCCGCCTTTGGCGACCAGCTAGTTCAACGAAGATAGTCGCATTTAGATAGCTTAGATGTAATTTCATTTCCATGATTCCGTCAAATGATGAGACATTAAAGCGGCACTATTTTAAATGCCTTACATATTATCTGATTGCTGCATGTCTGAGAATTTTTAATGGAAACCAGTTCCATGATATCATAGCTGTATTAAAAGCGCAAATGTCCGGTCCAAAATCTATCTTCTAATTTTAGCGGTATCGTATTTCATTTTTCTTTAATTTCATTATTATTTTTTGCATTTTAATTTAATTACTTCTCTTCATTACAGGATATGCCATTGCAAAGTAGTTTTATGTGTTTTTATATTGTGTAAGATATCGGAAAAGGTTAAATGTTTTCTTTATTAATATTCGAAAATATCTACCTTATAAATACATAGTTGATTCCAAGATAACAATAAGTATTTTAATTTGGAAATGAATATTTTAATTTAATTGGAGTACGATCATGAAATCCTACATTTTGAAGACCACGTCTAACAGTGTCAGCTGAAGGCTTTTTTTACAATTGTTGAGAACACCGATGATGCAAGTCTCGCGACGATTAATTTCGGATTTTTCACTACTGAACATATAATATTCATCTTTGCAGTAACACTCAAAATTTCTTTATGTCCTCCTCTTGGAATATTGGCCACTCATCCAGCTCTATGATAGTTCTATAGTATTTTTTTGACACAGCCACGACTGTTTCTAATCAATGAAACAATTTTTCAAGCAGATTTGACATCTTTCGACCATATGATTAGTAAATAACGTACATTCGCAGAACTTTCCCATCTAGAATTCATTACAAGGGCTAGTTATGGTGAAAAAGTAATAGCATTTGTAAAAAATTATCATTATGTTTACATCATTCAAGTACCATCATAGAATACATTAAAGAAGATTTTAACAAAAAAAAAGCGTTGATTAATTGAAAAATTCTTTAGATATATACTCAATTTTGTAACTTCAAATTTTATGAAACCATGTGAAAATTATACAATTAAAATATTCTAAAGACTTCATATTTATTTTTTAGCCAAATATACTTCTTAATGTATGCTATAACATCTCTGTAAATATTAAACTTAAATGGTAAGTGCATATTACATTTTTATATCTTTAAAGAAGAGCGTAAATTGTTTGTACTCAATTTCGAGACCCACTGTGTTTGTTTTTAAATAGTCAAGGTCGTGGGTTCGAATCCTATTGCAGATTATATTGCAATGTCAAAAAAAAAAAAAATACTGCAATTGTCTCATAAAACTATTTTTATTCATTTACTTTCGAAATATTTCAAATTTTAAAAAAAATTACTTATAAATCTTAAATGAAATCAGTTTATTTTCTGTCTTAAGAAAGAAATGAAGAGAATTCCCTAAATTTATTTAAACGTTTCATAAAAATCAAAATGATTGCTGCTTATTTGATTTCGTTAAGCAAGCAAGTTATGCTTTAATATTCCAAAATAAGGCTTAAGAAACCAGCTGTCATTGTTTTCAATTATTGTGCATTCAACTAGGAAATGCTTTTAAAATCAATTTCGGGACCCAATCTAATTCACACTTTTTTCTTTTAAGTTTCTTTTTTTTTAATTATACTCCAGAAGAAATATTATATTAGATTTGCGTTACATCTTAACAACTAATTTTTTTTATCTTATTTCTATCTAAAATTTGGGGAAACATTTTTCATTTCTTAAAAAATGAAAGAGTTTGCATGCATGTATTTCTCAATTTTAATTTTATTTGAATGCTTCAGAAAATAAGGAAGATTTTGACCTGTTTCATTTTTCATGCATTATATTCTTTCTGTGGAGCTGGACGCAGTTTAAGAACTTTCAAAATTTGTTTATACAGGAGTATCCATTACTCTTAAAAAATATGAAGAGGTTTTTATTCAAATTTATACAGTTTTGTAATATTTAATATAATATAAAATGTATTATGAACAAAAGGATATATTTCATGCATTTTAATCTGTCTAGTGATTGTTAAAATTATTTTTTGTTTTTCTTAAATTACTAATTAAAGTTTCACATAATTAATCATATATCAAATCTAGAAGAAATAATTATGTTAATAGATACATCTTACGTCGTAATAACAGATTTATGTTTTTTATCTATTGTCTGAAACTTACAGATATGTACTTCATTTTGTTCCTTGTGAAATGAAGAGTTTTCTTGTAAGTATTTTGCAATTTTGTGCCCATGCTTTTCAAAATCCAAGTTCTTAGTGCTCTTTTTGTCTCTTCAGATGCGCTCTTTTGTCTCAACATTTCTGGAAGCAGTTTAAGAATCCAGTTATTGTTTGCTTTTAAATATTGTGCATCCAAACATATAATAATGTCTTCAAACACTCTGAGAATTTCTTTTACATGAATCCATGTATTTTTATCATTTTTAAAAAAAGAATAAAAATGAGATGCAGTTTTTCTCATTTTTTGAATTGTCTACATTAAATTGAAGGTTACATCGCAGTTCTTAAATTAATATTTTATTTTTTAATTCTAAATTTGCGGGTAACTTGAGTTGGTAATATGCAACAAATTTCAATAAAAATGATATAATTTTATTATGGTTTAAATGAATACAAAATTCCTTGCGCATTGAATCATATGTAAATTTCCTCTTTTAATGACTTTTCAATATGAAATTTAAAAGTAAAAGATTTCATCGTTTGATTTTCAAAATTATACAAATGTGTCTAGTTATAAAAACTTAAAAACTTGAGGGAAATGTTATACAACGCTTCATTGTTAATTGTTAATGTCTGATTTTCTTAAAAAAATATTTCTGATTTCACTTGTATTTCTGTATTTAATGTTAACTTATGTTACTCTCTTCGATTATACAATGCGTGGTTAGTATTACTTGACTTTAGTAAATATATATATATATATATATATATATATATATATATATATATTTGATATAAAAAATTATGAAACAATGATATATATTACAAGTATTAATTGCAGTTTATCAGAGTACATACCTGAATATCTACTAAACTATATTTAAATTGAATTCATAAATTATATATCTGATAATTCAAAAATCTTTATATATGATATGTGATAATCATACGCAAATTATACGAGATGTCAAATACAAATTATTCTTTATATTTGTTTTTGAAGAAGGCGATCCATTTTAATGTAACAAGGAACTTGCTAATTTGCATGGTTAAACATATATAGTATTTTATATACTGATATTTTAATTATAGATATTTTAAACATATACGACACTTCCTGGCATTTTTAATTATTTTTATTATATACCATGTAAATTATACAATGAAGTAAAAAAAGATGGATTGTTTTTACATGCGGTACATTTTTTTAAAAATGAAATGGCATCAGAAAATTGTCTTTTTAAAATAAATGGCCTCTCAAAATTGTTTCCCGCCATCCGTCCTTTTTTCTGCATCAGATGAAAACAGATCATCTTCTAATACCAGCTTAAAACATCCTATAAAAACATAAAGAATTTAATTATAATAAAACTTTCGTTAAACACATGGAGAAATTATTCAAATATTTAGATATTCTTTTAAAAAATATTTTCTAAGGGAAAATATTTTCTAATGTAAATCTGCATTTAGAAAAAAAATCAATTAACCTTTTATATTTGTGAATGAAAAAAAAAAGAACTCAGATCTAAAAAGTAGTAAAATTTTACTTCACTTTAATATTAACTAGCTAATTCTAACCAATTTTGAAATTATTACTTTTATAGCAAAATATTATGGAACATTTTTTTAAAATCTTATTCCATTTCGAAAACATCTTTCGACAATTTTTGTTTACTCTTTCCTATGTCTCTATTTTTGTCACTCATTTTTTTCTTTTTGTTTCATTATAATCCTCTCTCTCTCTCTCTCTCTCTCTCTCTCTCTCTTTTTACTTCTCATTTCAATATTTTTTACTATTGCCAATAAGTAATTATTCGTACAGTTTGATATTAAAGCTCTATTGATGAAATCTGCATTTTGTTTCAGTTCAAAATAGTAAACTGCTTCTCGGATTCTATCAATAAAACTCATTCAATTTTATATCATTTTGAATATTTGCTTTCTTTACTGTACACAATTAAAAACATATGAATTAATTAGCATTTTTCATTCTTAATTAATATAATAATTATTATTTTTTACTATGTCGTACATTTAAAAGGTTCTTATATAATTTTCTACAACCATAAAAAAAATCCTTTAGATAAATATTAATTTAATAAGGTATTTAAAACTCGAACTAACGAATGAATTCCCATTTCACTGTACTACCTCATTTATACTGTCATTCTTTGCTGTACATAACATTATGATATAAAAATGAGAATTGTAGGGATGTTTAAATAACCGAATAAAATGCTCTTTATATAATACGTATATTAATAAGAATTAAATAATGTACATAACAGATCAGAATTATCCTACTACTGTTTGTATTGTATTTTCATTTGAGCTCCTGTATTAATTGTACATATACTCGTTTGCAGGTTTGTGTAAAGAAGAGAGTAAACCTGAAAAAAAGCTAGAAAAAAAGATTTAGCTAGAATATAGCTGAGGCTGGCAGCAAATACCGGATTTTGAAGCTGAACATCATAACCTGGAACACTGATATTGGTTGCTTAGGGAAATGGACATCATCTGCGTTAGATTATTGATTTTCTCAGTTATTTTAAACAAGATCCTCATGAGGAGAACCTCAGATATGGGGATGAGAAGCTTCCTCTTTGGTGGTTGGTTCTCGCCACCCTAATGGATACAGAAACTATGTGGGGTAGAATACCCCTATCAATGATGGGACGTGCCTCTTACGGAAAAGGCTGTACAGTGGTTGGCGGTGGCACTTAGGACTCTATTACAGTTCCGACTATGTTGTCGCAATATTTCGATAATTCAAACATTCTATATCCCTTTGGGTGGATCGGAAAAGCTATATTTGGTTGTCTTAGTTCAGGAGCAAATATGAGATTTTCGCCTCCCCACTTACGTGTATAGTCAATTTCACTTCGACTAAATTGATTAGTCGACTGAGGGTTGTGTAAACATATGGTTATTCCAAAAAATAATCGTTTGTTGTTGCCTATCCCCAAGATCAGCAGGGCTAGATCAGGTCCATGATATTCTGCACCCTAAAAAAGTCCATAAGCATCAGTGGACTGTTTGTCATATCCCGTCTGGTAAGCCCCAGGCAGGCAAGGATGTGTTCAGGTAAAGCCTGCACCTTAGAGCAAATGGTGCAAGCATCAAAGCACATGGAGCCACCAGAATATTTTAATGATCTAAGATGATCACTGAGGAAGCGAGTGAGGGTGGTTTGATCTTGTTGGCTGCAAACAAGAGCCAAAGAGCCACCCGGATGATCACTTCGATACCAGTGGTGCACTGGTGGAACACACCAAGAAATTTTATTTCTGTTTTTAGCGATGGAAAAAAGCTCCCTAAGGGTGAGAGGTGCAGAAGGTATCAAAGCCACTACAGCACCGGACTTGGCCAGGAAGTCGGCAATCTCATTACCCCTGATATCAACATGGGAGGGAATCCATTGCAGGTGTATCTGATGAGTCGAGGAAAGGTGCTTCAGTTTTTTAAGGATATTTACTCCAGTGTCATCTCTCACACTATGCCAGCTGGCCAGATGTTGGATGGAGCTTCTGCTATCAGAGAGGATCCAGATTTCCTTTCCATCAGTGACTGACTCAATAGACATAAGGCCTTGAAAATCGTTTGCTTGTTTTCGATTCATGCTATACAAGCGCACAAGGTCCTCGGAATGATGATTTCTTTGTATAGCTCAAAAATTTAGTTTTTCTCAAATTTCCTCAATCTAATTCCAGCTTATTAAGTACTTTAATTACTGGGAAGTCAGAATAGTAAATCATGGAAAACTACTTGTATTTTTCTTCAGTTAAATTATTCGTATCTTATCTACTCGGTTATCGCCAGTAAATAACTTTTAAGGCTTTTCATTCATTTCAGTATTTTATTACTGCACTATATACTCAATCAAAAAAGTAATGAACAAATTTTCGATTTTCGATAGACTTTGAATACCATAGATAGAAACTGAACTGCTTATTATAAAATTTTATGGCACAATTTTTTTTAATGTGCAATGTATTGTATGTATTTTTTGTATTGTGTATTATAATGTGTTTCTTTCTAAAATTACCAATTTATTCATTATAATTATTTTTAAATTATTAAATTTTTACACAGGGTGTCCATAAAAGAACTCCAGGGTTTTGATGCCTTTTTAAATAATTCAGTCATTAATTAGGTCAATGATTTATATAAATATTTAAAGGTTAATTTCTCAAGATTTTTACTATTTGTTACTATTTGTTTGATTTTTATTATCGTTTGTGGCACGGCGCATATCCAAACGGTATTCAACCCCTTTCCATGTCCTAGCCAGCATGTCTGGAGTGATGTTTGACACAAAAGTGATTAATCTTTGCCTGATATGGTTTACATCCTGAATTTTCTCAGCGTAAGCAAGATTCTTGACATGTCACACCTGAAGAAAAACCTAATGGAATCAGATCCACGCTCCTACGAGGCCAACAAATAGGCCTTGCCCTTCCACTCCACTTTTACCCGAAACGAGTATCCAATGCTTCCTGTGTACGCAAACTGGGGTGAGGTGGCGCTCTATCTTGCTGAAAGTAGACAGGTCCCTTCTCCGCCTCAGTATCAACCATATCAACAACCAATGTCAACAACTGGGGTAAAACATACTCCTCTAACATTTCACAGTATACATCACCATTTATGGAATTTTCTACAAAAATGAAGGGACGTATAACTTAGTTATGCATAAGGCCGCACCAAACATTCACTTTCGGTGACTCACGTTGATGTTCCACGAACTCATGAGGCAGCTGTGAACCCCAAATTCTATAATTGTGTCGGTTCACAGTACCGCTTACTTGAAAGGTGGTCTCATCAGTAAAAATCCAATTTTTTAAAAAATCCTTATTAGTATCTATCATGTTTTGAATAGTAACAACAAACTCTAGTCTCTTGGTCTTGTCTGTTGGTTTGATTTCGTGTACAAGTCATACCTTCTATGCTGTTAGGTGGAGCCTTTGTAAACCACCTTATGAACAGTTTATTTGGGTATGCCCAAATGAAGACTGCGTAGTCTCAACGATTTTTTCGGACTTCGTTGACATGAAGTACGGATTTTATTCACATTCTCTTCAGACACTTTCGGCTTACCAGACGACTTTCGTTTTAAACACTTCCCGTTTCTTTAAACGCATGTAGCCATTGAGGAATGGTTTTATCTGTAGGCACATTACTACCAAACTCGCGCCGAAATTTTCGCTGTACAGTAAGTGGTAACAGATCCAGCACTATGGAATGAGGCCTCTTACTTCAAGGTCAATGATGCAGGACTCTGACTAATGAAAAAACAAACCGAAAAAACTGGTGTGAATAAAATTTGATGAACAACTGATTTCTTTAAAATTAACTGATCTGACCAAGCTCATACCGTTAACTCTATATGATTTTCTAAAACCCCGGATTTCTTTTATAGACAACTTGTATTATAATTTCTATCACTATTCATTAAAATTTCTGATTATTTACTTATAAATTTCGTATTATTAATTAAAATTGTTAAATGCTACGAACTATTTTATTTGTTATTATTTATTGATATTTTTAGAATAAAAATTGTCTTCCTGTTTTTCTGTACTTGTTTTAAGACCCATTTTTCTTACTTGATGTTTTTGAATAAACCGAAATTTCCTTTTTGTCCCTGCAGTTTCGAATTAGGCGTATTCGAATTTGTTCAACAATCAGCTTGTATCACTTTCCAGCCAAAAAGTACTACTATTGATCCGAAATTTCCTTTTGTACATGAATCCATCCTTTTCAAAAAAAAATGTAACTATTAATAAAAAAAGAACTGACAAAATGATTCATAATAAACTATGATTGTTTGAAACAAAAAGAAATTGAAAACATATAAAAAGATGCATCGATTGCATTGCTTTAATTCGCAGTAGGAAATAGTACTTGTTTATTTTCACAATTCATACTTCAGTGTGTTTCATATATTTTGTATAAAAGTGATTCTATATCTGAGCTTTATGGCTCATTGAATGCAGTACAGAAAATAATAGTTATTCGTTTATAGCAAAAAACAAAACCAAACAAAAAACGTCGTCAAACAATCAAGTATTATTGTTATGCAAGGGAGATATGAATTATTTCAAATATAGATGAATAATAAGAAGTGCGGTTATAGAATTAAAATTGTAATATCGCAATAAAATTGTTGAATTCAATGCACTTTAATTATCAAAAAATTATCAAAAACACCTATAAAACTAATTAAAATTGCATATTATTATATTAAGTAACCATGTTATAAAACACATTTACTTTTAATAAAAACAGAGTAACTTTGTAAAAGTATGTAAAAATGTTTAGAGTTAAATGATTTTAAATTTCAGCACAAGCCTTATTCATGTGCATTCAAATAATAGCTTCGTATCATTCGTAATAGCCAATAAAAAGCTAATTTTAGGACTCCTGTTTAGACTTACAATCCCTAATGAGAGGTATGAAGCGATCATTCAACTGAGTTTATAACATGCCTGTGCAAAGCATGTACTTTGAATTGGTGCCTTGCAATTGTACGATTGTTTAGCAAAAAAGCCGATCAGTGCAATCTACTGACTTTCAGAGAAACGTTCGATAAGGATATACGAGCTCTCCAAATTGATTCCATAGACTTTTGTCTTGCAACTAAATAACAGAACAATTAAAAATAGCATGTATACGTTACCAGTGACGTAGAGAGGGTAAATGGTGCACGAAGCAAATTAATTATCTCCCCCCCCCCCAGTACCATTCTTATCTGCATCTATTTTTACCATCGTTAAATGCATGAAAAATATTCCTTCATGGCGTGTCCTCAAGGCTAGCACCCTGAACATCTATGACCCTCTTGTCCACTCTCAGTACGTCACTGGCTTGGCAATGAAGAAAAGTTGCTTATCCAGAGAGGGGCGTGACTTTTTGAAAGTCTGTCAGCTGCGAAAAGAGTATCAGAACGTCAGTAGAGGAGAAGAAGCCTTTAATTTTTCGAGAATTGCAAGGTCATTCCGATACTTGTTGTGAAGGGTTAGGAATTCAATCTTTAATTTAAATTTAACCCTCTATAAGTTAAAGGAAATTTTAGTTATATAATACTTAAAGAAAACCAAAATTGATGTTTTCAGTAAACTTTTAAATTTGACAGCTCGCAACTTCAGTAATTAAATTATTATTATCTCATTCTAATTTCGAAACATTTTTTAAGGGGATTTTTTTCCACCTTAATGAAGATTTCCACTTTTTCAGTTAATGCGTGAAAAATATAGTCGTCCTTAAAACAGTTTCTTGTGAAAAGGCTGTCGTAAAACCAGAAAGCGATTGAAATTATTGAAATGTTACTTCGTCCTCCTTAAGTCTTCATTACTTACTGAAAGTTTTCCTCGTCATCTGACGATTCATCTCTGTTGTATGGAATTTCGAAATCCGGGGATTCAAATCCATCTGGATTTCGCAGGAACGCTGCTCTTACTTCGAACAGTGCATCAAAATAGGCGGAAAATGCCCTGCAAACAAATAAAGAAACTATTTTTCATTTCAAATATTTCATCCCTTTATTGATGTCCTTTATTGATGCTATGTCTGACATCAATAAAGGACATCGATCTGAATATTTATATCTAAACAAAGTGAAAAAAAATTAACGAATTACGAGGGTGTCAAACTCAAGTACTAGCCAAATAAACAAGGTCTAAATTTGTCGGGCAGGGTGAAAACAATTTTTATAGAAACATATGTTTATTCCGAAAACACTGTATGAAAAAGAACAGGAACACCTTCAATATCTCCTTGTTCTTGAATGACACTTGGCATTTCCTCTCTGCTACTATATTTCTTATTTCGAGGAATATCTTGATCGCAGTGATTACTTTAAAAATTTATCGATAGTGAATTATAATAATTTTGTACAAGACTCGTATTTCTTTTCACTAACGAAACAGCTCACTCGCATTGATAAGTATTTCCAAACATGGTTGTAAGACTCCCCTATCATCTGACAACCCTTCTGAAGAGCCTGTTAAAAAATTTCGTTACGAGGCGCTGTAGAAAGATGATCTAGTGTTTTTTTATATGTTGCATTGTTTTGTGTCCCATTCACTAAATATGTGATATAAATAAATTTGGGCCTGAAATCATCATTTCTTGTTCCCGATCATAATTTGCACATTTACAAAAATATGAAAAATAAGAGTCTTCTTATAATGAGGATAATTCAAATCCAATTTTCATTTTTTTAATGTCTGGTAGCAAATAGTTGTGAAACTCAGGTATGCTGATTTCTTTGAATTTTGCCATCAAATATGAACAGTATTGGATGTCGATTACCTTCATTTGCACATGATTAAATACTGCTTCAATATCTATAATAATAGCATATTACCAGCTCCTATAATACTCGCTGCTATTAGTAGAGGAAATGGTACATCGAGGAAACACGACATTTAATCAGTCGTTAGCGAAATGTTTCGACTTTTATTCATCATGGGTTGCATGAGGCTTGAGTTTCAGGCCTTTGGGTTTGTTGGGGTGAACTGAAATGCTGGCAGCAAGATATTCTCCGCAATGACTCCACTAACCCTCTACAGCCATTCTCCACTAATCCTCTACAGCCATCCATGATGACGTAATATTGACGTATCGTTTGCTTTGAAAAAGATCTGCGTCCGCAAAGTTCAAGATTCGAAGTGTGGACTAGACCCTTCTTTCAAAATTTCCAAGAGAAAATCAGCTTATTCCAAAGGATTTTAGAGCATTGAGTGGCTCTCTGAAAAGAACGCCCAAGCATTAGGGAAGCCCATAAGACACACCCCTAGTCTCATCTGGAGCAGTATTTATTGGTTTTTCAAAAATTACATATCAAATTATTTTTATAAACAAATGCAGGATTCAACACAAAAATAAGACGACAAAACTTAAAAAGAACACATATTTAAGCTTAGCAAATGCAGATCAAAGAAAATGAAAAGAAAAAAATCGAATAACTTAGGAATCTAAAAACTAATAAATTAAATTAATAAAGATAAAATTCAAAACATACACTTGTTTGATTTCTCTATTACCTTAAAATTGTAATAAATAGAACAACTGTGAGAGATAAGGGGGAAAGACCCATTAAACAAAGTATGAATCATCAGAATTTGGCCAATACTATTGTCACGAAGGTGTAAAGAACTACGCCCTTAGTTTAAACAAACAATCAGATTTATTAGAACGAAGCAACTCACAATAGCACGAGACTGAGAACTTACCCATCACTCATGGAACTCAGCTTTTATACACATATAAAATGTTCGAGAACAATTCAATTTGAATATTTAAGAAAGACCTAGAACCTTCCATATCTTAGATTAACAATAAATAACAATTTTTAAAAAATAATTCCAGTTTTTGAATAAAACACATTGGCGAACCGGCCAAACATAAGTGAAATGCTTTGCCGACTGAGCCACGGCGATTGCGGACCGCATTCTTTTACGCGGGAGTATTCCGTAAAATTCCACAATACCTTTAGATCTTTAGCAGTGATGCTTTATTAGTTCAAACATTTTTAAACCAAATATTTTTAATCCGTTATGAAGTTTAACTATATGATGTTCAGTGATTTGCGTCACCCAGTTGATTGCTAATTCATAACGGATTTGCAAACTTAAAACAAAGGAAATAAGAAAGAAAATGTATATGACCTGTAACAAAATCTATTAGGAATTTATTGAGTGTGAACGCCTCAAGAGTGGTGATGATAAAAATTCAAAATTGTACTGCGACTTTCAGAATCATTCCAGAATTTATTACAATTTAAAACAATTCTAATCGATTCATATTTTGTTGGAAGTCCTTTTGTAGAGGAAAGATAATCCAAAATTGCTGGGTTGCCAGCGTCTTTATAATGAATGGGTTGTCCGAATAGTAATTTTTTACTTTCTCGTATACGCTTTATAGATAAAATACTGTAACCGTTAAAAATGTTAGACTTTGACAAATCGCCCCGCTTTAGACTTCCTGGAGTTCAAAAGCACATTTTTGGAAAATGTCTGTCTGTCCGTCCATCTATCTGTCTGTCTGTGACAAAGATAACTCATAAACGCTTTGAGCTAGACGGATGAAATTTGATATATCGTCTTTACACCAAATTTGTAGATTTTTATCATATTTTGAGCAAAATCTATTCAGAGGAAGTTTCTTTTTTCGGATGTTCGAATATAAGTTAACGGTAACTGCGAAACAAAGAGCGTTGGATGGATAAAATTCGATACGGAGAATATCTACTGTATTGTAGACATCTATCGTAGATACAAATTGTTTTAAAATGAGAAATCTTGAAAAATAAGATTTCTTTTTTTTCATTATCGAGTTATCGCATATTCGTTCGTGTATCAGTTATGTTTCAATCATATATCATTAAATATATCGATAAAAGTAACTCTTTAAAATATATAACGATAAAAAGTAAGTCAAATAAATTAAATGTTAATCTTGGATGAATTTTATTATAACTACTATTTGATTATTCTTATCAAAATTATACTTCATTAAAATTATTTTTATAAGCTATATTTCATTTTATTACAAAATGAATACAATGATATGAAGAAATAAGAAAATAAAAGGAATTTTTCTCTATGTGTCATGAAACCTTTAAAATATTTGCACTTTTCGTCTCAGTATTTGCTAGAAATATAGTAAGTATTTTAGTTATAAAATTGCATTAAATATAAACAATAAAACAGTTTTGCTACGTATAAATCATGACAAATTATGAAAATTCATTAAAAAATTAAGTTTTTAATTTTAGATTTAGATAAATTATTTTTTAAAAATAAGAATGTAAATGTTTGGAGATATTTGATAAATTTGGAAGAATTATAAGTAATTTCTAGCATTCTTCTTTTTTATCATATATTTTAAAAAAAAGTGAAAATAATATTTGTTTCGCAGATGGCATGGTCTACAAATTATAACACCAGAAATTTTGTTAACTTGAAAGTAATTAATTGTAATAGATTTTTGTTATGCATCTAATTAGAAGCAGGTGCTTTTTTATTCGATAGTACATCCAATCGTAATACTGTAGATAATCTGTAAGCCTTAAGATATAAGCTTTTATTTCTAGTTGGGAAAAATGTTTTAATTGGTGTCAAGAATTATATTTTATTATGTTTGAGACGATATATTTACAGCTGAAAAAAAACTGATAGACTACTAGAACTAGGGAAATTAGAACTTTATTAATGATATTTAGCAACATATTCTTGACTCACTAATATTTTAAACAAAAACGTTTCACTCATCTGCGATTAAAACTGACCGAATTACAAAGATTTCAATTTCAGTTTTTTAAGCCAATCAATGGCGGACTCGAGCAATAGTCGCTTCTTGATTGATTGATCTTACTTGAGGTAGACATTGAAATGGCCAAATGTCGTTTAAATTAATAATCGGCGGGCTTTAGTTAGAGAAATGTGAAACATGTATTTGAAACATATATAATGTTATGTAATGTTTTAAAGATATATTGCTAACTTCATATTTATTTTCTCTTCGAAGAGAGGTACTTTGTTACTATTATGAAATTGTTTGAAATTGCGTTCATGTTTGCAACATATCAAAAATCATTATTTAAAGTCTTCATTAGTTTGATTGAAAAATTAATACGCTTTCACCGGATATATTTATGAGTATCAAAAATCTCATGGCAAATATTGAAACAAATAAAAAAAAAATTGAAACCAGAAGAAAGTTTAAAGTCTGAAAATTTTAACAGCTTTGGAGCCAGCATATATATATATGCTGGTACAGAAATTAAATATATTAT
>JAPMOR010015754.1:219285-233075 GCA_026543865.1 Argiope aurantia
ATTAAAGTAAATATATAATACAAAAAATAAAAATATATATATATATATATATATATATATATATATATATATATATATATATATATATATATATATATATATATATATATATATATATATCTAAAATTTTGGTACAGAAATTAAATATATAACCCAGATTGAAAAGCTTTGCAAAAATCTGTTAGAAAGTTTTCTAAGAATTGAAGAATCCCAAGAAATAGCATGGAGGAAGAATTATTTATAGCCTTACAACATCATTTACAAATGCTTAACTCGCGGATAAAACAACAGCAACGGAAAATGATATTTGTAGGTATATTACAATCTTTCCAATTTAAAATTTCTGATTATAAACTAAGTTTGGAAAAAAGAGAAAAATCAAATAAAACATTGAATTTTATAAAGAAAACTTTTTAAAAAAAAGACTATATGAAACTCAAATTCTTTAAAAAATTGATCATGGATCCGAGAGAAGGAAACATACATCTTAAGAGCTGTGACCATAGATTTAATTTCCGGCGCATTCCGATTAAATCGATAAGATCAGTCCTTGGCACATGCCGATTATAATGTGTATAAATAGAATAGGCTTTCTCTTCTACCTCGTCGCCTTGACAACGATGCGCAGAGAGCAGCACTCTTTCCTCCCCACACTGTTGTTAAGGGATTTCGATAAATCTTCGCTTTCTCTCTATTATTAGCATATAGTTTGCTCTCTTGTTCTCGTTTATAAATTAATTCACTTTTACAAATAGTGCTAAAGTATTTGGTTTTTAAGCCCTGCTATCATGAATAGTCCTGAAATGTGCACGGTTACTTAAAAGAGTTGGTGTCATCTAAACCGGATGCTACAGCAAAAGAATTGTTTTTACAGATGCAGAAAGTAATTGCCAAAATGTGTGACTTTTCCTACAGAATAATACAGCGAATTTCTGCAGAGGTTGATAAAGCTGCACCTGCTGAAATTCGGAACAATATTCTAGCTTTCGAATTGTATAAGAAAAGAAATCCACGAACAAATCCTATTACAGACTAGTATGATTTTGACAAAAGCGTCATGCGCCAAACTGTTCAAGAGTTTTATGACAGAGGAGCAGTGGTAAAATTAAGAGTTTGTTTAGTAGAAAAAAATTAATATTTCTGGATGCGCAAAATCATTATGGGTAATTATGAAAAATTTGGAATTTTCTTACAAAAAATAAATAATGGTGACAAATTTTTAATGGAAAGAAACTAGACATTATTGTTTCTCCTATGAGGTTTTTGAGAAAAATGCACAACGTATACACAACACATTGTATATGTAATAATTCTTTATCCTGAGCAGTGATATATCTTGATTAAACTTGGGTAAAAATTAACCATTCGTCTATAAGGCGAAGTTCCACTATCCAAGGAGGCTTAAAAGTTCCGTTGGAGAAAGTATCTAGATTGATCATTTGTCATGCCGGATTTGCTGATCTAGGGTTAATTCCAACCGCTCAACTTGTATTTCAGTCCTAAACTGCAGTTGACTATCACGAGAAGATGAACAGTATAGTTTTTAGAAAGTGGTTTTTCGATTTATTAAGAGGATTGGACGAACCCTCCGGTATTGTTATGGACAATGCGAACTATCTTTCTGCATACACACACAAAAAAAAATTCCTTTACAAAGCTGACATTGTGACATGAATTTTGAACAAATATATTCCTAATAAACATCACCAAAACCAGATCATACAAAGAAAAGTACAAAGCATATGAGTTTGATTCGACAGCTTCCGAAATGGGGCATGAAGTGATAAGATCCCCCCCCCGTATCACTGCCAATACAATGCAATAGAATTTATCTGGACTCAGATGAAAGATAAAATTACAAACAAAAATAAAACTTTTAAAATTAAAAATGTGCTTGATGAAGCGCTGTTAAACGTAACAATGGACGGCTAAAAAAATATATAAAATAAGCGGACAAGTCACAAGAAAGGGACTTCGCTAAATCTGAGAGATGATGAAATCTAAAAGATTATAATCAATTTACAAGATGATAGTGAAAGCAATTGCAACGAAAGCGAAGATGAAGATGAATTCTCTCCCCCATCCCGCCAAAAAAAAAGCAGTCCATCAACATTTGTTGCATTCTTCCTTTTTTTTTTTTTTCTTTTTTTTTTTCACTGCTATCATGCTGTTATTTATTGAACAATACTTGAAACAGGCTTTCCAATGCAGCAGCTAAACATAAAAGAAATTCCTCTCCGCAAGCTGGAAGGCAAAGGTAGATTCCTTTTCATCAAATTTACTATGTTCTTTCCATTCTAAGATAAAAACCTAGTTGGAGTGATCTTCCCGAGCATTCTCCCACACCCTCCGATTAATCCCCCCCTCGCCATAATTGTGGACCTTGGATGAGGTCACGAATACCTTGAATGGTATTCAAGGTACACATCAGAGAAGGGCCCCAAATCGAATAGAAAGTTTATTTTACATTATCTTCTTTAATGAACTTTTTTTAAACAAAATGTCAGTACTGTGTAAAATCCGACAATTTTATGCTACCTTCTTCATTAATCCATCGTATGAACACAAAAAATCTATATTTCGTACATCCATGGCTTTCTAGGGCGGAATTCAGCTAAATTTTCGCAATTACGATGGACAAATGGGCCAATTAAAAGCCTTTATAGTTTTAAGTTTAAATAGCATTTTGAATTAATAAACGAAAAATATCATAGACAAGTTCTATGCACTTCTATACACGGTTCTTCCTTGCTAAAGTAGTAAAACCGAGGCCGGCCCAGAAAGAAGTTTATGCCCCGGGCCCCAATGAGGCTAAGTCGGGCACTGTTACATATTTTTTTGACATAAATTTACTGAATCTATTTTGAGAATATGTATTTTGAACGCCTTTTTGCAGACCGATTCACACCAAATTTAACACGAAACTACAGTCGTAGTCACAAGACAAAATAACTATTTTCATTGATTTAAAACATTGTGTTTATGAATTGTCGCATTAACATACATGGGTTCAGAATTTGATACAATTCTCTATTTCAGATGCTAAACCAGTGCAACAAATTTTATTTAAATTGCTATTTGAATTTTGTAATGATTGAGACCATTTGCACTCAAACAGCCGAACACAGACTTGCTCGGAACATCTATAAATTTGACGAAACGACCATATTCATTGCCTTGAATACGGTCTTGAAATTCCATTTGTCTACCTCAAAGCGTTTTTGAGTTATTTTTGTTAGAGACAGATAGCCATAATGCCAAAAATATGTTTATTTTTTGTTAAAGATAGTGTCGTGCATGCATTCTATAATGATGTTAAATCTAAGTTCTACAGATAAAAGAAATAAAGTTGCTAAAAGAAGTAAATCATATCAAAACGAAAATCTTTACAAAATATTAGTTCTAAACTAATTAAGGCATTAATAATTATAACTAGTAAGTTAATAACCTGAGTAACCTAATAGCACCACTGAAGACAAAGTGAATCTAAAGAATAGTTTTTTTGTGAAATAAAACTTGACAACAACAATTCCCTTATGTCTATTGAAGCCACTAATCGCACTTAACTTATAAAATTGAAAATTTAATCAAAGCATTGTACAAGTTGAAATGAAAATATTGTTAATGAAAGTGAAAATAATTCATAAAATTATAATTAAATGAATCCTGCGTTTTTCGATACGTTTAAATTCATAGATGAATTAATTTCAAATATAATAAATACCCAGTATTATTTAACTAAATGCTACTGTTATGTTTTGTATAAATAGTTATGAAGCACATCATAAAGTTGGTGCTGTGATATTAACATATATTTATATTATTTTCTTCCATTTTCTACTTTATGAATATTTTCAAATCATCAACTATTGAGTTTCATACATGACTTTCAAAATTACAATATGCAAAACTTCAAAAGCTATGCTATTTCTTATCAATCAAAAGCGTTTCCTTGTTTTTAGTTCACGAGTATTTGCAGGAAAGTACAATTTAATATTTTAAGAAGACGTTCAATAAATTAAACAAGATTTGAGAGCTCAAAATAACATAACGAATATTTTAAGCAAATATATTGTTTTTAGTCAAATCGGAAAGGTAATCACATGAATTTATTAAAATGTCGCTTTTACTTACATAAGAACTAAGATGATTGCAATTATTATCAAAGCGAGAGTTCTGGTCCAGTCAGCTTGAAACTCTATTATTGGCTCTGTAATGAAAAAATAAGGGAAATTAGTAAAGCTAAAGTTATAGAATAAAAAATAAAGTTATCTGTGAATTAAATTCACAGGTAAAAAAATAATCGATGCATGTTAGTTAGAATTATTCTTTATTTTATTTAGGAAGAAAATTTTTGTCACTTCTTCTGCATTTACAAATATACATATTTCCCTTTGATATCTTTGGAATCTGGTGCTAGTAAGATTTTCTTTTCCACACCGATATTTTTTTATTAAATATGTTTGTTTTAGTGAATATAATTAAAGCAACGTAGGATGCACATCATATGATTAATTTAACATTTTCCCTTTCCAATGTAAAATTTATTGAGCTTTCTCAATGCTTTTATGTAAAACTCTAATTATAATTTTTGTATAATTCTCTTTAATTAAACCTTGTTTTTATGGTGTTGTTATTTAGAGAGTGGTACCGGATAAGGTGTCGTTCTCGGCATCTGATCGCTGTTGAAATTTGTGAGGTTTGTTCCGTAATATCGTTTTGTATAACTTCAAAATGGGATGTTTTAATAGCACACAAGATTAAACTCATTGTTCAATTAGGATTATTTATCGGGGCTACATAAAATAACGTATATATTTATTTTGCTTTTATTATCATTAAACAGTTGGAACAGAAAATAATTTTTGACAAATTCAAAATGAGTACATTTATTTGTTTGATGCTGTGATATTGACAATTAGTCTAGGTTTTGTACGAAATGAGTATTTGTGAAAGCTTCATTTATATTTAAAAATATAATGAATTAACTTTATTAAAAAATTCGTTGAAATTATAATGCGATATTGACAATGATGTGAATTATGTATGGAATATTAGGAGTCAATGAAGGGTAAATATATTTTCTGCAAATTTTTCTAAAACAAACTGAATTATAAATATGCATACCATTGTAAACAGCGCTTTGATGTTTGCCTGAAAATTTTAAAAGTCTTTATTTATTCATGTGTTATTTTAAATGATAATACAAATCCTTTCATTTAGAGTTTATTAAATATAATTTTTTTGGTGCATTGCCTATTTTATTTATAACATACAGGATGTTCCAAAAACATCGACTTCGTCTTTCATTTCTTAAATAATGACCACAGACATATATTAAAAATTAAAAGTTATTTAAAAAGATACAAAATTTAATAAATCGATTAAAAGTTTCAGGGAATGAAATTTGAATAAATATCAAATTTAAATTTTTATACGGTCTCCTTATAAAAAAAATTTCAGTGAGTAAAATGTGCTCCATACATTAATAAGGTAATGTACAAAATTTCGACATTTTGTTTACACAGAGTTGTTGAGAAGTTCATCATAAACTAAAGTGTAAATGTTTATTACCATAGTGCAAATGGCAGAACGCAGAAATGTATGATAAACAAATAAGGCATATCTCTTATCTTTAGTTTTATATGAAAATTTTTGAAACTACGTTTTTGAAAAATACCTTAAGATTGTGTCCAATTAATTACAGAATAAAACTTTGAAATGGTGCAATCAAATTGAGCATTAAAACAGCTTAGAAATGTTTCCATATATAAATATCTGCTTCTGACAGGTACATCGCATAATCGCATCATGAGCGTTATGACATGTAAAAAGGTTTTTTTTTTTTTTTTTTTTTTTTTTTTTTGCCTTTGATCAGTAGCGTCGCTTTTTATGTAACCGTTACGTAACCGGACAGTCTAAGCGAATCTTAAATATTTCATATTTCTGCTACATTTTGAGAGTGTAATTAGCCTTTGAAGAAAATATGTCGCAATACAATAACGATGAAGTTTTTGAAATGCTAATACTGTTCAGTTTATGCAATCGTAATGCTAATGAAACTGCATGGGAATCTAAACGTACATTTCTCAATTCTCGCCATCTTTCTGGAAGTTTATTTCGAGATTGGTGTAATGAATGTGTGAAAGAGGAAGTGTACATACAAGGTGCAGACAATAGGCAGGTCCAGATTTCAGTTAACTGATGACAAAATTAATATTTTGGATTGCTTTTACTGTCACCCTCACGTGTTTGTAATGCTGCTTCACAAGTGAATAAATCATGTACAACAGTGTGGAGAATATTGAGAATGAATGGCATCCACTGGACATTCACTGTGTACGAGGTCAGGAGCCAGCATATTATCAAAGTCATTTAGATTTTTGTAATTGGGCTCTTTATTAGGAAGATGAAAATCTCTCTTTCCTAGAAAACATAATTTAAGCTGATGACTAACAAAACAAGATATATGCATAAATCCTGAAAATGAGCATTTCTGGTTTGATACAAATCCATTCCTGTTACATGATATTCGTCATCAAAAGCAATTTTCTATGAATGTATTTTCTGAAACCGATTGTTTTTATCCTTACTGTATAATGACATTTTAACGGGAGACGAATATTTCAATAAGATTCTAAAGGCGGTTATTCCTGATTTTATAGATGAACTGTCCCTAACAGCAGGGATCTTGTATCTTTTTATGTGATATCATTTGGTGATGTATAATATTCAAACTGGAACAATGTTCTTATTTTTACCTGATAATTTTAAAATTCTTTCTTTTTTATTTTATCGTGAACATCTGTCAATAATTTGTATGAAGAGGTATTTGCAGATTTTCCTTAGATCTATTTAAAACAAGTCATGTTTTTATAAGCAAGTAATTAATGCGACAAATGCAATGTAAAATAATGAAAAGTAATAAAAGGTGAAGAATTGAAAGCCAACGATATCACGGCAAAAACTCACTTTACCCAGAATTTGAATTAAAAAAATTTTGACTAAAAATTGCCATTTAAGTGTTTTCATTGTTGAACAATATTTCAAAAATAATGAAAGCCACAGTTCGAAAATCTGAGAATTGGTCCCCTAGATCGTGTGATTTAACACCATTAGATTTCTTTTTATGGGGTTATTTTAAGTCAAAGGTCTATGCAACAAACACGCGTGCATTGAATGAGGAAATTCAACTATACATCAATGAAATTCAGCCAGGTTTATGCAAAACGGTCATGAAAAAATTCGACAAAAGAGTGCAAATATCTCAGCAAATAAGTGGAGGCCATTTGTCCTATGTGTTATTTCATATATAACACTATCCTCTGTACTTTACGAATCAATAAAAACACAACAATTTAAAGAAAAAAACTGAGTTTTTTTTATTTAATTCAAATCATGATTTAGCACGTTGTTTTATCGTTTAATGCTCCATTTTTACTAACACTGAACTAACAGCTGTCAAATGGTTTTTTAATAGGTTTGCCAACACTGCACTGCAAGAATGACGGAAAATTCAAATCTTGCGTTACTTTTGGGACACGCTTTATTTAAAAGTTTGATAATAGATATATGTTTTTAATTTTTGCATTCGTTCTTAAAAGTTTAAAATTCTTTTCAAAAGGATATTGTAACAGCGCTTTGATTCGCAAATAAATTTATTTTACAAATCAAGATTATTAATATAATTAAAGTAAAATAGAATACCCGCAAATATTTTAAAAGTCACTTATACTCTCTTCTCGATTCTGTAAATATCAGGGCTTTATAAAAGTAATCACTTAAAAATTAACTTCATTTGAAATTTTCTGATTATTTTGTAATAAAATATTTTTTTCTTATCAAGAGAAATTCTTATAAAGCTTTCTTTTCCAAGAATTCTTTCATTTCGACATTTAAATAGATTGAAAAATATTGTTTTAAAATTCTTTTTGATCTGCTTCTGCCCTCCATTTAAATATTTATAAAAAATGCGCAATTTTATATAGACAAAAATAGCGGTAAACTAAGATATTGATCAACACTTCATGAATTTTTAAAATTATTTAAAATTCTTTGTTTTCGCATGTATAGGAAGTAAATGTGAGATATATTTTGTATTCAAAAATTAATACTGATTGCTTTAGTTGTTTATGTTTTGATGCCAGATTTTTTATTCCACTTAAGATGATGCGCAATATTATAATAATTGGAATAAGGACAGATTAACTTTATGAAATTTCAGACTTTTGTAAGAGCACATAAACAAACATCAATAAATTTAAACAAATGCAAATAACCCTTTTCTAATTACAAAATATGGAATTCATTAGGCATTATTTAATTATGCGCTATTAAATAATTTTATCAGTATATTTGTAAAATTAAATAGTTACAATCCTGTAAAGCATTTACTATGAAATAAAATTCCCATTTTTCAGTTATTTCTTATATTCTATAATGTCATTATATGAGCAGACGTGCAAAAATGTTAGCTTGCCACAAAGACAGAGACTGTTTTCCATATTTAAAAGCAGCAAATAACGTGAAATTCTGATGCCCTCATAAAATAGCCTTGTCCTTTGAATTATGCTCAAATTTAAATGGGCTGCCATCTAAAATTGTTTAAACATTGATTTTGAAAATTTTTCGCATAGTAAATAATTACTTATTAATAAAAAAATACACTGGTGTGCAAAACTTAAGCAAAAGGTATGGCTTTTGCCATAACTTCACGAGAAATCATCTGAGAGACATGAAATTCAGAAATGAGATACAGCATTTTGTTCTGAAAGAATGACGAAAGCATAGTTGCGCAGAAATGAATACAATGCATACAGTATGGAATCAAACAAAAAAAGGCTTTATTGAACTCATAGTATCGTTACACATGATTGTCTGTCCAAGAGGAAGAACAGCAATCAGATGTTCCTTAGTATGGGATATGCCCTCCCCTTATTGCAATGGTTGCTTCGTACCTTCTCTCCATACTCAGCACCAGATTGTCCAACAGTTCTTGAGGTAAGAGTGCCCATTCCTCAATCAGCATCTCTTTAAGTTGTCGGGTGTTCCCAGGAGGATGTAATCGTGAAGCAAGGCGTCTCCCCAAAGCATCCCACACATGTTCTATCGGATTTAAATCAGGGGAACACGCCGGCCAATCCATTCGAGTGATATCTTCACTTTCCAGGAGCTCCTCAACAGCATGAGTCCTGTGTGGCCGTGCATTGTCATCCATAAAAACGAAGTCTGATCCAATGGCACATCGGAACAGACGCACATGGGGAAGGATCACCTCCTGACAATAGCGATCTCCAGTTACAGAACCTCTGCCGAAAACGTGGAGCTCAGTCTGCCTGTTTATCATAATGCCTCCCCAGACGACAACTCCAGGACCACCGAAACGGTCTTGCAGAATGACTTGAATTCGTGCAACCCTTCCTTTTATCCTCGATATCGTGTCACAAAGTACCTGTATATGCAAATTGTATAATGAAGTTTTCGATCGCAGCGCCAAAATTTTCCCTATCGGCATTTTTGGTACTAATTTTTCTTCCCCTTGACACATCGAAACCGCATACTTTAAAGTGTATGGTGGCCAAATTTTGTCATATTTCGTCCAGTACATAACGCACTATAGGGCCCCGAGCACCTCCTGTTATTTCTTGATCACCCTGTAGATTGAAAAGATTCCATTGCAAGGAGACGAGGCTTTCAAAGTTGCTGCATATTTTCGTCTAAATTGTACTACAATAGCGTTTGACATAATTCCAATGCACATGCAAATAAACTCTTTTTTTAAAGACAAATGTAATATTTTTAGTATAAAATACTATTATGCAAGATAATAATAATTTTAAATAAAATTATATTTAAGCTATCGAAAATCCTTTTATCGTATGCCTTAATTTTATTAAAATATTACTATTATATATATCAAACAATTTTTAAATCTCGTAGAGTTTTTAGAAAAATTGCAGGAAATAAGTACCAAATGATTTTTAAAATCTACAGAAAATTAATATTTTCTCGTAAGCTTTTAATTATATTTAAAAAATGACGCAAATAGAATTAAACAATGCGAGTGACACCAAACTCAAATAAGTTAAATGATTTAAAATATCTACACTATTTTTATTTAATTGGAATGACAGCACAAAAAAAATCTGTTCTATGTATGAAAACATAATATATAGTTAATAAAAATTAACCATTTGATGAATTTTCACAAAATCTTCATTATAACCTTTCTTATGCTCATAGTATTTGTAAGGAAAGCTTTAGAAATTTCTATCAATTTTCATAACTTTTCCTCTTATTTATATAGTTTGAGTTTCAATTTATTTTTATAATCACAAAAATTATATTAGGCCTTTTTGTTTCAGTCCTTTATAAAGACTGAATAATAGAAATGTGTTAGTGAATCCCCATTGTCTCTTGGGAACCAGTATTTTTAGACTAAGTTCGCCTGGGCCTAACATATATATGAATAGATTGTAGATGGTTTATAAACAACATTTTCTGTAGGCTTAATTTACCAACTAGTAATGAGAGCTAAAAATAAGCTGGTTTCTGTTCCAAAATTCATTATGAACTATTCTCGAATTTATATGAGCAATATTATAGCACTTTATGAGCTATAGCTCTGATTATTTGAAATGATAGAAGTAAAATTATGTACACATGAAAAAAATGTAAACATGCAAGTTCTTCAAAATAAAAAGCCAAAGTGATATTTTAATATTCTGATGTCTTTTAATATCTCGTGCAATTTTATTCAGAGTCCTTTTGTTTACACTTATTGTTGCTATTTCTTTTATTGCCACTTCAAAAATAATATTTTAATGTCACTTCATTGTCCTCTCCAGAATTTAATTTAATTTTTTAATATCATTTAATGCTGTAATTTCTTTTAATGCTATTCGAAAATGCATATTTAATTATACTTTCTATATCATAAAACATGTGAATAATTTAAATTTAGGATATCAATTTTATTTTGTATAGTTTTATTTAGTTATGTTTGATTTTATACTCTTTGTTTTAATTTATAATTCATATTAGTTTTTTTTTTTTTTTTTTTTTTTTTGTAAGAACAGAGATTTTCAGCTGAAGAAAGAAACAGTAGGAACATTATTAAGGATTTGCTTTGTAACTAAATAATATCTTTTAAGGATTGTCTTAAACTCCCAATTGTACAACTTTTTTCGAAGAAGGGGCAAAATTTTATCGACTTCTTTATCCCTTTTTTCTAATACAATATGTCCTTCAGTTCTTTGGTAGAAAATGATCTGATATTATCTCTTTCAATTTGAAGTTTAGAAAGAATATAAAATGGATACTTTACTATCTTTCGTTAATACGGAAATTCATTATTATTCATAAGTAAGTAATGAGCTCATATTCCATTTTTTATATATTTTTTATTCCAAGTTGCATTTTTTAACCACAAATATAGACGAGCTGAAAAAATGCATTGATTAAAAACTTTTTCGTCAATTTTTGTCTTTGTTTAATACAAAGTTTTAATGTTTGGATACTTGAATGTATCAAATCCCTCTATATAGATGAAAGTACCAATATATATATATATATATATATATATATATATATATATATATATATAAAGATGCAGAAAAATATATGTTATTGTCTATTTTAAATGAGAAGAAGTGAAAAATCAAATTTATAAAAAATATTACTGTTACTGTAGTTTATGTTAAAACTTCATTCAAGCAATGTGCAATGTATTCAAATTTCATATAAAAAATTTCATCCTTATTGTATTGGATTACAAGACTGCATTTAACACTTATGATTCAATTGTTTGTAGGTTCGTGAAAAGGAATCTCTCAAAGTGTCTCAGAAACCCCAGATGCGGCCCTTGAAGGACAAATTATCAGATTAATAATTCATTAACTTCTGCAAATCACTTCATTACTCGTCATTCAGCAAAAGATTTTGATAACTTTTCTTCTGCTGAACCTTCTAATATCGAAGAACACACCGGTGATAATGAAATTGATAACTCTTAAGAAGAAATTTCTTGCATAGTAGATGATCATAAGTTGGAATTAAATATCAACAGTTCATGTGATCAAAGAAAATTACATTGCTGTCAGAAACGTTAATTTAAATGTAAATATCAGTTCAGTCAAAAAGAAACTGAAGAAACCAAGAAACCTCTGGGAGATAAAGCTAATGGCCAGGTTTGAAATATATCATTTTAATTGCATTTTCGTTATTTAGAGTAATATCATTATAATGGAACTGATTAAATGGGGATTTTCTAATTTACTGGTTCTGCCTGTAAATAGAAACACAGGCAATTTGGTTTTCTACATAAATTATCACATTGATTATTTTCTTATCAAATTTTTGAAGAAAAAAATTTCGTTGCAGGAAAAGTTTGGAATATTTGTTTTAAAGTTGTTTTAGTTTATTCTTTTTATTTTATCATTATATATTAAAATGGTTAGAAGTGTTGATAGCAAAAATTTTTAAAAAAATTCAATCTTTATGCATCCTCTACAGTATAAAAGTCTCAATTAATAAAAATGTGTTTCTTATATTCATCCGTACATACCATGAGTTCCAGAATTCTGTCTTAAAATTTGCAGAGATATGGTTATTTTCAAATTGGAAGGAGTAATCACACATTTTGATGAAAACATTTATTTCAGGAATGCAAATTTAATCTATACAGAAAATCTGTCATATGTAAATATTTGTCATCCAATCATCGAAACGGACAGAAACTTTAGAAACTGAACATTTAAGATATCTAAGAGAAGTATTAGAATACTGAACAAGAAAATAAAATTCTCTCCTCGAGCTGTGCGTTTTCTAAAAAAATGGCATATTTACGTAACAAGAAATGTCTGGATATGCTGTATGTTAACGTAATGCCGGCCTATTTGTGGACGAATACGTACTCATTTTCCGAATTCACGTCATCCTTCTAGGAACTATGTTTATTGAACGTTTTAACGATTATAAACTACAGGATCTTTGCTTTTCCTAAGTCGAACAAGGACGATGAGCCGTAATATTTGTTATACAGAAAATGACATTTCGGCTTATTTTTCAAGCTACTCTGTTATGTATGTCAAGTCACTGTTAGTGTACGAACAGTGACTCCAGAACTCAACATTTCAAAACTGACCTGCAAAGAACATTTCAACGTGAAAGCTATCACCCATACAACATCCGTGGAATACATGGATTGATATAATAGTTACATAATCATCATCTAAAATTTTACAATTGGGCCTTATCCTTCTAAAAAATTAAATTCTTATCTTCTTAAAAATTAAATTTGGACAGACGAACATTTCTTTGATCGAGATAGAAGCATCAATCTTCAAAACTATCACTTTTAGAGCGGTAAAAATCCATTCTTTGTGTAAAATGTTCATCGTTAGAGGCAATATTCTATTAATATGTGATATGGCATTTTTAGAATCTCTTTAGTTAGATAATATTTTAAACAGTATGCTGAATGGTAAAAGATACAATGAGTTAGTTTTGATTGGCTTTATGCATTAAAGGATGAACTGGCTTTGGCAGTATCTGTACGTCTCTATAAATTTCTGTCGATGAATTTAGAAAACCTGTTTTTAATTCGCAAGAAATGAACTCGATTGCACATATACAATTACAGTCGGGTTCCGATTTTTTTTTTTTAACCTATTTATCGAAGTTCGCCATTTAACGAATTTTTCTTCTTTCTCGATTAAATGAAGGTAAACCTCCCTATTTTACTAATAATAATAATTATATATATATATATATATATATATATATATATA
>JAPMOR010015754.1:240014-267580 GCA_026543865.1 Argiope aurantia
ATAATATCTTAAATAATTAATTGGATAAATGCTATAAAATGTATTTAAAATTATATATTGTTTAGCATCTGTTGCCAGACAGATAGATTTGGAGTTCAGTTACTTGTATGTTTTTTAAACTTAATTCATAAAGGTATAAAAATTACTTCACACTGCTTTATCATTTCTTTGGAAGATAGTCTGGGTGTTTAAAATAAATAGAACCACAAAATAAATAAAGAAAAAAGAAAGAAAAATTTGCTTGCTTTGTAAATATATCTGAAAACAAACGATACATAATTATTTTATTATATTTACACCAAAATGACATGCTTAAGCAAGTATGTTTATATATTAAACTACGACATAGAACAGAATGTTTATATATTAAAATAGGACACAGAAATTTTTGTATATTTTATATAAGTACTTTTATATATTTAACAAAAATTATGCACAAAGATAAAAGAAAAACAATGAAGAGTAACAAAAATAAACTATAACAGAAAATAGAAACGAAACAAAAAATGAAAACTAGTTTTGAGTATTGATATCAACTGTATCTTGATTCATCGTGATCATAGTTCATGGTTATGGTGCTGATAAATCGATATTTATCAAAAACTTTTATCGAAAAATCAGCTATATATAATTAGAAGCGGAAAGATAAAATTGAAGTCCGTTTACATTGTGATATAAGTGTAAAAGAGAGCAAAAATTTTCCCTTCAGTGATTCTACTGTGAGATGGTAGGGATTTCTTTGATACGTGTAGACTTAGGAAAGGGAAATTTACGTATCTTTAAATGAATGTTGTAAGCATTAAGGACTTTTATCCTTTCACTCGGAGCTTGAAAGGATAAAAATTTGATAATATATATACATATATATACACGAAATTCAGATTCGATATTTTATAAACAATGGTCTTTACATTTTTCAGCTTCCTTAATTTCGATTTTTATTCATTTTGGAAAATTAATAATTATCCAAATATTGAATAAACTTTGCTATACTCTTCAAAACGCCACTAAAGTTCTGGGATTAGCATATCTAATACTTGATTTTGTAATGATAATTTGTTGACAATAAAATATTTTTTATTTCGATTTATTATGATATTTTTTTACTTAAAGATGTTTAGTGAAAATTTTTAGATCAACATTTCTTAAATAATTTAGACCATTAAATAATATTAAATTATTATTCTCAATAAAAATAAATTTAATAACTTTATTTCAAACTTAAATATCAATTAATTAAAGTAAGATAATAAAGCTAATTTGATAGTTTTAATATACATTTTCACTAACAAATTAACATATAAATATGCAGTCAATTGAAAAATATCATTCAGTCAATGGTACAAAGGGCGTTGGCATTGTTTATTCCAGTTAGAAAGAAATACAAATAGGAATATTTTCCCTCAACAATTCTCAGTTTATAATAAAATTCGGTATATTTCATGAAAAAAAAATTGAGGATTTGTGAGCTCAAACCATTTTCTTAATTGTTATCCATCCCAGTTAGAAAATGCCTAAAAACAGAAATAAATCATTGACACGCTGTCATTTTATATTATCAAAAAATAGGGGATAAAGGTCAGCAACTTTATTAATTATATATATATATATAATGATATTTCAAAATCCAATTTATATCTTAACTGTTTTCTAAATTTGTTCATACTAATTTCATTCTAAAATGTTCTCTTATTTCCTAATCCAATTCCACATTATTTTTTATTTAATTGATTCCACACGCGCTCTAGAAAACTGTTGATCTCAGCATTTTCTCACGCCCCGAGTGAAAGGATAAAAATCCTTAATGCTTACAACATTCATTTAAAGATACCTAAATTTCCCTTTCCTAATCCTAAGACTAAAACTACATGTATCAAGAAAATCCCTATAAACTCTCATAGTAAAATCACTGAAGGGGAAAATGGTGCCCTCTTTTGCACTTATATCGGCAATATTAGCAATCTACATGTGCAAATAAGTTTAGTTCACGTTACTTTCGAATCATTAATACTATTTATTTGAAAAGGGTCATCAGAATAAGTTAGCGTCTGTGGCCTCAGGTTGTCAAAATCCGACACTGCTTCTCAGAGAGATGTGAAAAAATAAATATGAAATTTACTTTTAAAGGTAAACCATGAGTTGAAAAGGTCAGTGAGGATAGCAAAGAAAAGCATGAAAGTATAGCTTACCATCTGACGACTTTTTCTGCTCTTTTTTTTGCTGAGAGATGCCACCAGCTCTCTCGACAAATTAAGGAGGTCCGGGACACATTAAAATTTTTTTTTTATTAATTAACTTAGAATTTAAAATTTTTTTATACTGACTAACCATCTAACTAATAAGCAAAATCACAACATAAAAGTTTAAAAAATGTTTTTTTTTAATTTTAAATTTGATTTTTTAAAGAAAAACGGGGGTTATTTTAAATTGCTGAAACTGAAAATAATCTTGGTCAATTTTCAAATTTTTTTCGAAAATTAAGCTTAAATATATGAGCTTTAATTTTGATTCAGTAATTAAAAAAAATTAATTCAATAAAGAATTAAAATATTTGAATGAAATTTCTTTAAAAGTTTAAGATACTTTTTTTAAAAAAGCATAATTTTTAAAGTAAAAGTTTTTTTCAAATTTGCTGAATAACTATTAAAGTAAAATGTTTAAAAAATATATGTTCCAAATTTCACACCTTAATCTTTGTTGGTTTTTGATTTATAACAATCTGATTACAAGAATTTTTGTAGTAAAGCATCATGGATGAAAACATGTTTAAAATTTTAAGGTCAGATTTAATATTAATTAAATGCATAAATACCTTTTAAAAGCATCCAGAGGAGTAAGCAACTCCTTTTTTCTTAAATCTTTGATATAATTTCATTTTTGAATTTTTTTATAAAGTTTAAACTTCTCCGATGATTTGAATAATGCTTTTAGCTTATAACACGTTCGCAGTTTTCGTAACATGCTTGCAGATGTTTTGCATGAAGACAGGAAACCAAAATCAAACAAATTTGAAGTCGATACCTTTATACCATTATTGAAATCTGATGTGCCTCTAGGAGCAGCAATATCTACCCTTACTTTAGAACAGTTCGTACTTTTTAGACAACGGTTCCAAATAACATTATGAACTGATTCATTCCTACTCACCTGCAAATAGGTAGTTTGAGTAAGTTGATAGCTTTGTATATCTGGGCTCTGAGATTAACATTAATAACACTATCACACCTGAAGTACAGAGGAGAATTAAAGCTGCCAATAGATGTTTTCACGGATTAAAGAAATATTTAAAATCAAATTTAATTAAAAGAAAAACAAAGTTATTAATTTATAAATGTTTAATCAGACTTATACTCACATACTCTTCAGAAAACCTGGACAATGACACAGAAAGATGAAAATGCCCTTGGTATCTTTGAGCGGCAGATACTAAGAACTATTTTTGTAGGAATACAAGTTGATGGCGTTTGGCACAGACGCTCAAATTTAGAACTTTACCGTACCTACAAGGAACCCAACGACGTGAAATACATAAAAATACAAAGAATTAAATGGGCTGGCCACATTATTAGAATGAACAGGGAGCGTACAACGCAGAAAATATTCCTGGCCTAGTCCATTGGAACAAGAACGAAGGTCCGGCCCCACCTCAGATGGGTTGATTGCCTGGAAGGGGACTTCTCCACTTTAGGAGTGATTAACTGGAAGACTATGGCCAAGAAAAAAGAGGCCTGGAAGAAAATTCTTGAGAAGGCCAAGGCCCACCCGGGGCTGTCTCGCCACTGAGGGAGGAAGGACTGATTCATTCCTGTTTTGGGTTTCGCCTCTTGAACATCTTTCCAACAGGGTATCTGCAGCTTTTGAAAAATAGGTATAATTGTGGCAAAATCTTCTCGCAGAGGGGTTTTAGTGACTGACTTTTGAGTAGTCGGTTTTTGTTTCAGCGCCAGGGCTCGATTAAAGAAGCACCAAGATTCAGACCCAGCAAGGCATGTTTTATGTTTTGGTTTAGAGTCTGGAGTTGCAGTGATGTAGAATCGCATAAATATCCCTCTTCATCCCTATGACGTTGTTTTTGATTCTAACTATGGAGTTGCGGTAATATCTGGTCATTGTTTTACAGTTGTATCACTGAGATTTTCGTGCTTCTTCCCATCAAGTATTATGCCCGTTTTCTTTTCATCGTCTACTAGTGTTCGTAGAGCATAACAATTGTTTGAATTCGAGATTTTCAAAGCAAGATACTACAAAATCAATTATATCTCTTGTTCTAATTAAAAGAGAAACATGATTCAAGCGTCATTTTAAGCAGAACAAGAAAATTTTTAGGAAAAAAATTTTCAAATAAAAAAAATTACAAAATTTGAATATTTTTGTGCCCAGGACCTCCTTAAAAATGTTGAAATGGAATTTACCAAAAAAAAAAAAAAAACTCCACTTACCTTTTTTTTTTTGTCACAAGCATTCGACTTCGCCTACACTTTCTTAAAATTAAAGCAGAAAACTAAAATTAGCTAACTAAACTAAATTAACTCCTGCAAATGCTGATTAGTTAACAGAAAATTCGACATACAGTGAATCGGAAAAAAGTTGGACAACAAAAATAATCTATTTTGTTGTTCAATATTTGTCAAGCAAGTTGTGCTTTCAAAATCAAACATTTTTTTAATGTTATTTCTTTCCAGATTGAAATGGTTTTAATATAATTTAATAAAATATTGCATTTAATTTTAAAATAATGCTTTCAGGGCCAAAAAAAAACTTAGACATTTATTTTATGAGTACTGTAATTTGCTATATTCAAATTTTATGTAAAGTTTTAAGACGCCCAGAGTAGTTTTTAGCACGAGTCCAAATCGGAGATTTGAGCTGGAGTTGTTTGAATTTGTTTTGTTTGGTTTAAATTTTCGGAAATGGGGAAAAAGCAACTTCTGTTCATATGAAAAACTTAATTGAAGAACTATGGAAAGAAAAACAAATATAAAAGATATTGCAGAAATTGTGGAAAAGTCTCGTGCAACAGTGCATTACATAATTAATACGTATAAAAGGTATGGATTTTTACAAAAACGTAATGAAAAGGGTCTGGCCAAAAAGATTTATTCGCCTCAAGCAGAAAGACGAACACTGATATTTGTGAAAGAGAATCCTAAAATTTCAGCAAAAAAAAAAAAAAATTGCAAGAGAGTTGAAGGAATCTACTGTCAATGTGCATCCACGGACTATAAGGAATTTTTTACATTCTAAGGTACGTAGAACATATGTACAGAAAAAGAAATCATACTTAACTGCCAGAAATGTGAAAAACGTCTTGAATATGCTAAGCACCATGTTGGGAAACCCGAAGATTTCTGGAAATCTGTTATTTTCACTGACGAGTCAAAATTTAATTTGCTTGGATCCGATGGCCGCTGCTTTGTGTGGCAAAGGAAAGGTACGGCACAAAAACCAGCAAAGATAAAATCAACTGTTAAACATGGTGGTTGTAGGGTTATGGTATGGGGTGCCATAGGAGCTAGCGGAGTTGGAAATTTAGTGCTTATCGAAGGTACAATGGACAAAATGGCGTATCTGAATATTCTAAAATAGAATTTACCAAGCACAGCTGCAAAATTCAATTTAAATAGAAACTATTCTTTGGTTCAAGATAACGATAGTAAGCATTGTCCAATCCACCACAAAATCCTGATTTGAATCTTATAGAGATCTGAGGGCGTTTATGGAGAACAGATTACGAGAGAAGGAAATAAAAAATATAAATGAACTAAAAAGTCCTCTTCAGAATATATCGGACGGTGTACAAACAGACTTCACTGAAAAGTTGGTCCTTTCGATAAATAAGAGGTTAGAAGCTGTTATAGCAGCCAAAGGACACCACACGAAGTATTAAGGTTTTTTTTGTTTTTTTTTTTGTCTTAAATTTATAAGTCATTTTTGTGACAGTGTCCTTTTTTTAATTTATTTACTTTTTTGCTATAGAAAGTGATATCATCATAATGTTCTTCAAATTTATGAATTATTGAAATCAAATCGAGCTGTTTAATTTATTTTTGAAATTGTCTTTCTTCTGAATTTTGTTTCATTTTAAAAGTATAATGTAGTGCAAAATTATTAAATGATGAAATCGTGTAAGTCTGCTTTCCATTTTTTTTTTTTATTCACTGTATTCAACGAAATAAATAGTTGTTATTTATGAAACTCAAAGCGATGTAGACTGAATATTATTGATAGATAACTAACCTCTCTGAAACCACCTAAAGCCCCGTTCCCATGGATTTCCTTTCCGGATATGGTCGTACATCTGTCATCTGACCAATGTAGGACTACTCTCGACTGTGGATGTTGATCGGGAGATTCCCGCAAACTGAACGTAAAATGAACGTGAATTCCCGTAAAATGAACAGACATCAAAGAGCTCTAAAAAACCACAAATGAGAGGAAAGAGACCAAAATGCATCAGAATGTAGATGCACACTGGCGGGATCTCCGAGAAGGCAATGAAATAAATCGTTTTATGGGCCTGGAACTCTACCCTTTTCGCCATTATGGATCGAGAATAAGCGATGGACATCTTGCTACAGTGGTTGATCAGTTTCCTATCGCAGATCAGCGTGACCTCTCGCATGTATTGGACTTTTAAATTTCTTTTTGCGTTTAAAATTTGTGCAAATATTTCTAGTTTACCAATGGATTATATAGAACATAATACGTATCATCTCTGACATTCAGTAAGCACTTAAGACGTTTTGTTTCTCTTAATAAGAAGTATTTTCCGAGTTGTAACTTTCTGATTGCAGCTACACATTAACCATAATATTATGTTAGCGTTAGACTACTCATTATAATATGTAGACGCGGTTTGATGATATAAATAATTCGGATTTTATATTATCCTTAACAGGAGAAATTATTTAACAAAACTTCCTTTTGCTTTTTATTATTTTTTTTAATTTTATGCATTCTTTTATGTTAAAGTTTTTATCCAAGGACATTTGAAAATTTTTATCAATTTTTATTAAAAAAAATGAATAAAATTCTTAATATCTTATATTTTGGAAAATAATGTTTATAAAAAGAAATAAAATTGTCTTAAGAAATAAAATTGTCTATTTACATGATTGTTAAGAATGATACTGTATTATGTCTTTTAAATCAGTTTTTAAATGATTGTATAAAAAAATTCATTATTTTCGATATACACGATTGATATTTAATCTAAGAAGGAATTATTCTATTATTAAATAAAATTGACACAATTATTTTTTATTAGTATATGTGACTTCAAAATTTTCAGTTGTATTTACTAGAGAAAACTCAATTGTATTTAATAGAGAAACTTCTTAAATATTATATATATGAATGATTAATTGTTAAAATTACAATTTAAAACGATTATTAAACGTTTAAAATACTTTATGGCATTTCAGTTAATATTGCTTTTCTGATGGCAGGCTTTTTATTATTCTTTTTTTTTTGAGTGGGGGAGAGGGAATTTATTCAATGGATATATAAATAGAAAATTAGGCATGCAATTCCTAGTTAAAATAAGTAACATGGAAAATATCCTTCAGAAATATTTTATTAATTTGAACAAGTAACAGTTTTTAAAAATTAGATTTTTTGTTAAACTGATTTTTTATTTATATAAAAAATTAATTTTTCATTAATAAATCTTAATAGAATAGTTAAATTTTAAAAGTAAAATAATAATCTGATCCTATAAAGGCTTTATCAGACGGGCAGATACTGTTTACATTTTCGTGGACAGTTTTTCGTTCACATCTGCAGGAAACCGGTTAGGTAAGGTTTGGTTTGGTTTAGTTATATTAACGTCCCGTTTGAAGCAACACTTGGGCTATTTTGGGACGGACCTCGTAATTTTCAACCACGGTCAGATGACGAGGACGACACCTGAGCTGGCACCACCCTTTCCACACCACACCACACCAGCGGGAACCGGTTAGGTAAGATTTTCGTCATTGTACACTCTTTTCGCCCTTCTTGAAAGTGTTGACGATAGTGACAGAAATTCGTGTATGACTTTGGTAGTGACGTAGTTACCAAGAATAGCGTGATTGACGCCAACATGAAACTAATTTGTAAACATAATTCCGAATCACTCCTTCTCTGTAAAAAAAAAAGAAAAAAAAAGAAAGAAAGAAAAATGTTGTATGGTCATAGGATTAAAAGTCGGTTTTGATTGGCTTTATTCATGAAAAGCCGTCTGTTTGGAATCCACTGAATATTCATTATTAAAAAAAATGTATACGAAAAAATTCGTACAAAAATTATCAGAAGATGAAGGGTTACTAACATCAGTAGATAGAGTTATTAAAACCAAGAAAATTTATTTTCAGAATTAAAAAAAAATATTAATGTTGGTGCTAACTGTCTTCTTTTTGTGAAATATTTTGATCAGATTGAATCTTTATTTTTTTAAAATAATGTTAGAATTTTTTATTATATACTTTGAATTTCTAAAACATATTATTAGCATCTTCCATACAATTTAAAAATTATTTAACTCCTACGCTGGTGTAAAGTTAATAATGATCAATTCATATTCTAACCATTGAAATAAAGCTCAGGAAATTATATAGGCGCATTTGAGGGAATTGTAAAATATGAATGATTCTGCTGCTGTTTATTTTTAATGTACAAAATACTAGTGAAGTTTATATTTTTTAAGTTAATGGCAAACCCACCCACAAAATCGATTTTTTAGCTTATTTCTGTGTTAAATTTGATATTCACAATCTAATCTATAAAATTCCAATACAAACGCGATATGCATTTATTAGATTTGTGTGAGTGTGTGTAAACCTGTTATTATTACTGAAAAATTAACAAAATTGATGGGACAGCAATTTATCCCAGAATTAATAACAAAAACAAAACTGTTACTAAAAGTAAGTATAGCAAATAAAAAAACTAAAAACAGCGATAAAAATCCATTATAAGCAGTAATAAACGGAATGTATGAACAGGAATCCCCCTAACGAAACGAGTAAACTACAGATGTTCAAAAAACAGGAAGAGCGATAAATTAACCGTAAAGTACACCTGCATTTTTAGCTTTATTATACAGCAAATGTCTACGTGACGTCAATACATACATTTTTTAGTGATTGTTTGTCACGAAAGTGTAAACGGTATTTGCCCGTTTGATAAGGCCTTAAGAGGCAGATTCAGAAGATATCGCTATTTTTGTGGTAGCATCTTCTGTATTTCTATTGAATATAATTAGCCCCCCCCCCCAAAAAAAGACTAATAAGACTGAAGTTGCATTCAAAATAATAGAAACTTTTTTTTTTCTAGATACATTCTTCATAAACTGAAATTTGATTTGCGAAGTGATGTAAAAAATTAATGTTTCAACTAAAAAAATTAATATTAGAAATAACAATTTTGTGGCAAAGAAATCTATATTTGATATTTATAAGCGAAAACTGTAAGATCAAATTAAGACATTTTTAACATTTTTTTTTTTTTTTTTTTTTTGTAAAAAGCTTTTAAAAAGTTCTTTTATATTTGCCTAAAGAATTCTTTATAAGTAAATAATCTTTAAATTATTTTGCCGATTCAACTTTTTCTGCAAATGTAAATGTTTCAGATTAATTTTCGGAAAAAAAATTAATTTACTTATCATTTTATGTTTTTAGTATGTTGAAATCTATGTAAAATGATTAAATCGTTAAAATTATAATATAAGACAGTATTGATAGTCATAAATTGGAATCTATGCCACATAGTTTTAAAACAACGGCATGAGAAGAAAGTAAACAACATGGTAAGCGAAAATGGAAATAGTTTTTTTTTTCTCCCTTCTCGGCTATTCCAGGCACATAAAATAATATTTCCTCAGAAGCGACCCCGACATGGGTCTAGGGAACGGAACTTAAAGCAGCTTCACTTAAAACAGACAGAAACCATTTTTCGGAAAAAAATCAAATTAGTTTGATTCGTTTCCGAAACTACAGAGTAGAAAGAAATTAGTTCTTACCCATGAGAATTCTGTAATCCAATATTTGAATGAATATATTGAAATATTTAGAGAGGGACCTGGCACTAATTGCAGCTAGAGATGGGAATATCGTTCAACTGAAATATCCGATGCAAAGCCGTTTGTTCACTATTTTGAACCGTTCGTTTCATGTAGTTCGTGAAAGAACGACAAAGAGATTGAGAGCCAATGAGGCAATTCAGGCTCACGTGACAGATGCCCAACAAAACGCATCTGTTCAATTTTAACGTTCTGTGCCTATCAGGATGTCTTCCGATAACGTTGAAGTTAAATTTTATGCTAGCCAAATATTTAAAACTTGATTTTTTTAAAAAGAAATTAACAATTTGAATTATTTCCTCCAAAATTTCGTAGTAATGTAATTTTAATTTTTATATCAGATTTTTAATAAGTATTTTCAATGTAGTTATTGTTTTTACATAATTAATATCACTTTCTAATTAGTTTGGTGCCGTTTTATCCTTTCCTATATCCATTTTTAAACGCATTTTCACCCCCACTAATATGACATTAATAGAATTTTGTAAAAAAATGAGTTGGATTCTGTTTAGTTGAAATTAAGAGAGAAATTATCTCAAATAAAAGCCATAAATTTTATTACCAAATACAGTGTCAACTAGCAGTATCGAATTGTAATGAAAGCATTCTTGTTGTTTTTTACAATAAAGGAGCAACAGGTAAAAAAAAAAAAAAAAATTGCTGAAAAGATACATTTTGATAAATTGTTATGGCAAAGTGTTTTTGAGAAATTGCATATGTTCTTTTTTTACATATTATTCAAATGTTATTGAATGCTGAACTTTATACATATAGTTTTCTTTTTAAAATAATTATTACTCTTAGATAAGTTAAAATTTTGGAACTTACTAATAAAATAACTGCATTTTTTTATTAATATTTAGATGTTTGGAGTATGCTCAGAGGAAAGAGCAAGAATCTCAAATTTGTATATATTGGATAAATTATGTTTACAATTTCAAATTATGAAGTATAATAGGTAAACCATTTTTTTCTTTTTGTTGTTGTTATCTATGCAATTTATGAATCAGTTACTTTATTTTAATTTGTAGCAACCATTAAAGAACAAACAAGCAAGATTAAGCCTTCATAATTTTTATTTACACATTATAAAAAATATATAATAGATAAATTACAGGATACAATTCTTTAAAAAACCATGAGCAAATGGATATTTCAATGTACTCAGCTACTTAAAAAATCTGGAAACTTTTTATCAACATTTATTTTATTAGATATTTAAAAAGAACATAAACATAGCATGACAAGAATGTCAAAGTAAATGATGAAATCAATTTTATTCAAAAGAAATAGCCTAGATACTAAACAACAGTTTTTTATCACCAGTAAAACCATATTGTAATGTTCAAGCAAAACATTTCTGAAATATATTTTTAAATGCTAAAGTTACATTGATAAAAATAACATTGAAGGAATATCATAAAATAAAACAAAAACATACAATACATTAAATTTAATTAACAAGAATGAGGTAATGATAAATATATACAGAAGTTAAATAGGATATAAAGAGGAGTTCGAAGAATCACTTTTATGCTTTTACAGAATTTTATAATGATTCAAATTGGATATGTTAAAGAAACAGAAAAAAGAGTTAAACATCCATGTAGCAATGAAGTTGGAAATAAAAAATATATATATAATAAATGCTAGTATGAAAATTGTTTTTCAATGAAATGACCTGTATTTTTTTAAAAAGAGATCACTGAAGTGCACAATGCTATAATATGATATAATAACAATCAATTTCAATTTAAATACAAAAAAGTAATGACACTAGATTTTTAACAATTGAAATTGTTGCTTGACATAAATTCTTCACCTTAAATCCATCAAAAATCAGCAAAAGTGTTTAGAAAACTAGTAATAATACCTTTAGGAGCCATATCCATTTCATTTCACCATTATATTGTGGTAGTATTGATAAATGAAATTTAGGTGATCATAAAAAGGTGCAAAATAAAGGAAATTTGATTACCAGTTTTGCTATCAAAATACCAATTTGACTGCTCAGCAATGAATAATCAATTACAGTAGTAAAACAGCTGCAAATGGTACAGTTAATTACAAAAACACAAAGAAAAATTATTTTAATGAATAATGTGATGAAACAAAAATTATAATTATCAGAAAGAAAACACTAATAGGTATAAACAAATTGCTCTTTTGTTATTAGACATGAATACCTAGCATGAACCAATCAATATGAATTACTGAAAGATAAAGATAATTTGTAAGTTCATAATACAAAAGTAAAAATGCTAAAAATCAATTACAAAAATTATTTAATACTGATTAATAGTCTTTGAAAGTTACACAACATGCAAGTAATAAAAAATACAGAATTGACATTATGTAAACCTTTAGAAGGGAAAGCCCTGGCAAAATCTTTGTACATTTTATTTCTTAAAATAGCTCTTTCCACTGTAACCCTTACATTAGACATATTGCAGTAATAAATTCTTTCAGTTACATAGAACTGAATACAGACCTTAAAAATTTAGGACCAATTTATATCCTATTTTTTGTAGGAATTTACATCCTACTTTTTGTTTTTGTTGTTTCTGTATAAGAAATTCAGTACAGTCAATAATGATTCTGTAGTCTTTATTTTCAGAATGGTTTTGTCATGGTATCAACAACTAATGACTTTGGACGAAATATAGGTAACAGTTTCAACTTTTCTTTAAAAAAAAAAAAAACTGTAGTTACAAAATTAAAACACCTTGGAACAGTAAAATCTGAAATTTCAAACAAAACAGATAAAAATTCATTTGAAATTCCAGTCCTTAATTTAACAATAAACAGAAAATATAAATGAACTGGACATTTCAACAAATTTAATTTTTGAAAATTGACTTTAGAATTTAAAATAGAATATAGAGAAAAACCTTTCTTTAGTAAAACCTGTCAATGCCCTCATTTTAATATCATCATCAATATTCTCTGGAATGAAGGCCTTTCTTCCTAAAGAATTCTGAAGTTCTTGCAGCTCATTCTACATATTGCTGATCTTGTCGATTATTTCTGAAAAAATAATAGTCTGAGAAGAAACAGAGTGCCTTCCACTGACATCAGAATTCATATAATTTTGTTTAATAATCAATTATCTTGCATTTACATACTTAACTAAATGAGATATATGTACTTTCAAAACATATACATATTTCATTCTGTCAAAAAAGTATTGGGACACACTACAATCTCAGTGATTTTTATAATAATATTTTACTTAAATGTACAAATGAAACTAAAACAAAGAAATGAATATTATTTTGATATATACTAATCATAATAATTTAAACAAAACTATCATATTAATGCAATTATGATTATAAATGAAAATAGAAGAAATCAAGCAAAAAAACATGCTCAAAAAAGTATTAGGACACTTCCCAATAAAATAAAAAAAATTGCAAACTTAAAAGTTAATATCTTGTTGGATTGCTCTTGCTTATTATAACCTCTCATAATCCATTTTGGCATGGATTGAACCATTTTTTTTTTTTTTTTTTTTTTTGCAAAATGATCCTTAGATTTTTGGCTCACTCTTTATCTAATGTTTTCTTAAATCCTGCTTGTTAGAAATTTGATAATCATACATTTTTTGCTGCAAATAATTCCACGCATGCTCAATGGGATTAAAGTCTGAACTTTATGCAGGAGTCTTAATATACTAGAGACCGACAACTTGCAAATATCAGCAGCAAGTTTTGGGTCATAACTGTGGTACAGTTTAAATCTAGAAATTAAAGTACACTTTATGACTTGAGATTCCCAGCTTGCTTGCACTTAGTTTTAAATTTAGCTTGATAATGTCAAGATAGACATATTTATTCATTGTATCATCAATAAAATGCAAGTTCCCAACACCAGTGCTTACTATACAACCCCAGACTATTTGATTGCCATCTCCATATTTGATAGTAGGCCGTACATTTTTGACATGCATTTCTGTATTTGGTTTCTGTTGAACTTTTTGCTTGCCATTCGATCTGAAAATGTTATATTTGCTTTCATCAGTAAAAATTACATTTTTCTGAAATTCTTTTGGCTGCTTTATATACATTTTAGCAAATGCCAGCCTAGCTTGTTGATTTGCTTTGCTGATATAGGACTTTCTCTGAGGTACTCTGCCATGGTATTTATGTTTTCTTAAAACATTTCTAACATTTTCAGGATTTATAGATTTTTCGAACTTAATTTTACATTGCAGATTTACTTCTCTTCGCTTTCATTAAATGCCCTTGGACGCCTTGGTCTTTGCTTGTTTTCAAAGCTATTTGTTTTCTTGAACCTGTGAGTAATGTTAAAAGCAGTAGATGTATTCAGTTTCAAGATATGTCATAAGCAACGAACTGATTTTCCATTTTTCCAATGACTTAATACAATATTTCACACATTAACAGATATATCTTTGTTTCTCGTCATTTTTTTCTGTAAGAAATCTTATCTGTTGAAATTTTTATGCTTAAAATTAAAGTCTAAAAAAAGTGATAGTAAATTTAATTCTATTGATGTGTTATATGTTTGTTGAATTTCTTATTTCAAAAGTATCCCAATACTTTTTTGACTCCCATTTGAAAAGCTAGATCAAATTATAATTTTAAAATATTTATAAAATTTTCCTTACAAATTGTACACCAAATGTTAAAATATTTCTTGATTCATTTTGTTTTTTTATTTTAATTTGATAAATAGTTTTATAAATAGCTTTGCAGTTATTCATACCAAGTATTCCAATACTTTTTTTGAGTGACTGTGTATATATATATATTTCTTATATGAAGCATTCAATTTATCAACAGCACTTTTGAATAAAATAAATCAATTATAAATGCTGTTAACAATCAATAACAATAAGAAAGTTGTATTTTAAGTCATCAGTGAAGGATTCACTTATAAAACAAATCCTTAAGAAATTAACTGTTCAACAAGTCAGGATTGTTGAAAGGAAATTTAAAAACCGTTTTTGTCACGGCAACCACTCTTGTGTTTCGCATTAAAACAGCCAGCAACACAACAGTATTTCATCTTTTAACAGATAATAAGAGGAAAGAAAATGACTCACAATTCTAACTTCAAATGTAAACAAAAGATCCAGTTCATATTACGACGGAGGAAGTTAATAGCAGACTCATCAACGAAAGTTTTGAAGGTGCAAGTTTAAATGCCATGCGCAGAAGTAAATGACGTGTTTCAAATTCTGTCGCTAACTACCGTCTTGAACGGCATACATCAGAGGATGAAACGTTCGTGCTTTCGATTCTATCATGGATGAGGCTCAGGGAACTGAGCAATGCTTATGTGATCAACGGCTCTTATTAGAGCTGCAAATCAAATACTATAAATAACAAGCCAATGGCTTTGCAAATTCTCTCCAGTTATGGATACAAGTTGAATTCAATACAAATCACCCGGAATACACTGGAACTCAGGATAAACACCAGGAGCTTATGGATAAAATCGGAGAACTCACTGGTGAGTTAGACAATTCTCCTTCTTGTAGTGACTATTTAAATAGAGGAACGGCAGTGTCCCCAAGTAAAATGATGCAATCGCTGACTAAGAGAAAGATAATATTAGCTCCCCTAACAAAACTACCAAAACAAGTAACAAAGTTGCTCCCTTAGATAATCTAAAAAATGTAGAAAATAACGAAAACTCAAGTCAAACTGTCCCAATCCCCCAAGAAAATTCCACAATTAATGCTGAAATATTGTACTGAATATGCTGAAATCCTAACTCAAATTAGAAAAGTATGTGGGCCGACAGACAATAAACTAGATAGTGGTTATGTTAACATTTTTCCTTCTAATGCTGAACAGCATAGAAAAATCAACAACTTCTTCAGAGGATATGACTTTTATATAATTAGGCTAAGAAATTAAAGGCTTCTTAAAGTAATTATCGAAGGGTTACCGCACGACCATAGCCCTGAGCAACTTAGAGAATATATAACTAGCGAACATAAATTTTCAATAAATAAAGTTACTCAACTGAGAACTAGAAGATCGCTGCCCCTTTTTTTCTGATAGAGCTACGTTGCACTCATGAAGTACGAAATATTCTTAACATAGATCATGTCAATGATCTGAAAGTTAATGTTGAAACATTCAGAGGTCGCAGATCAGTTAATCAATGCTTCTAATGTAACCTTTTTCACCACAAAGCGAACTACTGTAAAAGGAAACCGCGATGTCTGAATTGCAATAAGAATCACTTAACAAACCAATGTCCCATTAAAGAAAAGCTACCTGAACTGCAATGAATTAAGGCTCGAAACATCTTACAGAGGCTGTGAAGCCTTTGCGAAATTTCAGAATAATAACACCATCTGCTATAGCTATTACAACCGACACAGCAGAACTTTCAACCCGGAGAAGACATCGATACAAAGAAATAAAACTTTTGCTAAAGTTTTTAACTCTAATAAAACTCAACAAATGGAGAATGGTGGAGACAGACAGAACCTGTCGCAACCAAAACGATCACCCAGGTAATCAAATACCTGTTAACCCTTTAGATTCCCTAGGCTCTACATTCTTTAGGGATATGACAGAAGCCGCACAAGAGTTGAAGAAGCTCATTAAAAGCTACCTAAATCTTTATCAAGCTCTAAAACAACCTAAATTTACAAAAACCATCGAAGATAAACTACAACTTTTAATCATGGCATTCAACAGCCTTTTTAATAATAACAATGGCTAATTCAAATTAAAAATTATATACTGGAATGCAAATGGGATTAAAAAAATTAATGATTTTAGACTCTTCGTAAATAAGTATAACCACGACATTATTTTACTTCAGGAAGCCCATCTGAGAAAACAAAAGAAAATCTTTCTGGCTAATTACGTAGCTTATTATATTAATTTAATTAACTCTAATTCTAATTTTAACACTTCAGGTGGCTCCTCAGTTTTAATTATAAATAATATTCCCTATTATGAATTAGCTTCCTCAACTATGTAGAGGCCACAGTAGAGTCCCGTTAACGCTCTCACCTCAATTTTTTTATCCCCTCTCCCCTAGTGCAGATTCAATTTTGTTTACCTTCTACCTTGAAACATCAATTCAAATCAGCCCCAATGAAATAATAGCCGGATATTTTAATGCACATCATAAAAACTGAGGTTTTCAATATAATTCCACTAGAGGTAATTCTGTAAATTCTTTTTGCACTCGCCTGGTTTGATATTTTAGTTCTAATTCCCCCATAAAATTTGGAAATTTTTCAGCAAGTATTATTGATCTAGTACTAGTTAAAGATTTTATCTATCACTACGAAATAAATTAACATTCCCGAGTTAAGCTCATATCATTACCCCAAAATGCTAAACTTCTTTTAATTATTCTCTCCCTGACAACCCCAGAAAAAATAAAACCATTTGGAACCTATTTAAAAAAAAATCTGAAGGGAAAAAAAATCTGAATTTCATTAGTATAGAGACTCAGCAACAAATCGAAGATGCTGTAATTAAACTAGACCTAATTAACCAAAATAAAATCGCTGCATCTCACTCTATCACACCTAATCAAACTTACATTGATTAATCACAGATTAAAAAATTAAAGAGGGAACGTACCATGTCAGAAATTTGTTCCAGAATACCAGAGACCCAGTTTTCAAGAAAATCTCAAATAAACTCAGTAAAGAAATCGCTAAATTAAATTATAAAATTGCACACAACAACTTAGTTTACAAAATTATAAATTCATGAACTGAAGATGGAACTATTTGGGAATTTGTGAGTCCCTTTAAAAATGTCCTTCCCCTCACTGGATTCAATAAAATTGCACTCTCAGATGAAGAAAAATCTGAATTCATAGAAAATAACCTTGAAAGGCAATTCCAAAATAATCACACAATAGATTTAGAAACTAAAGAAATAGTCAACGAGACTATCGTCCAATTCAAATTTAACCATATATAAATGAGAGAAATTAAAGATCCCCCTCCCTAATGAAATTAAATTAACAGTCAAAACGTTAAGACTCAACAAATCACCCGGAATTGACGGAATTAATTATAAAATGCTCAAAAATCTTCCCGATAATATTATTTTCGAAATAACCATATTAACTATAATTTTTTTTTATTTTTGGCTCCTTCCCTACAAGATGGAAAACAGCTGCTATAGTCTCAAAACCAGATAAGGACCCAACGGACACCACTAACTATAGACAAATTTCACGTCTCCCCTAAATTAGAAAAATAACCGAACAAATTATCCTTAAAAGACTTAATTCTTACTGTTCTGTAGTGTGTGTCTAATTCGCCTTGGCGAACGAACTCTTCGCCAATTGCCACATCTGTTTGTGACGCTCTCGGCAATGGACGTGGAGTAGACTTCAACCCTGTAACGCATAACGCTTCTTCTCAATAAATCTATTTCATGAAATTACAGTTCACTAATTTTGCTTATAATTAAGCACACTCGCACATAATTGTCCATAGCGACCGTAGATAGAAAGGATAGAAACAATCTTCGCCTTGTGGATATATAGTTCTTATTGTTTTATTTTCTCTCAGACCGTAAAACAACAGTCATCATGGCTAATGATACAATGGAACCGTAGACGTGGTAACATAAAAGGACAGGTAACAAAACTTGAAAATGTGTTCCTGGATAAAAGTATTAAAGAGCTAAAGATGCCTGAACTAAAGGCTCAACTGGATATTGTGTTAAAGCAACAGGATAAATTTGAAACATTGAAAAACGATTACTGCAAGAACGCTTCTGACACCGAGTTGTCGGAAGCAGAAGCAGCCATTGATTCTATTGAAAGCGATCTTCAAAAGTTAGAGATAAGTCTCAATACCTCTTTAAATAAATTAGTGTATAATTCAAAATCTTTGAAAATGCCTAATATTGATGGTTCTATAAAAAATTCTCATATTGCAAACAATGACCTGCCAAAAGGGGTTCCAATAAAGGTACTTAAAATTCCTCTTCCGAATTTTAGCGTAAAATTTGGGGAATGGAATTTATTTAAAACGCAGTTTAGCAGTCTCATAAATGAAAACCCTGATCTTTCTGAAAATGAAAAACTTCATTATTTACGCGGCTCTTTAAAGGGGGAAGCTAAAATCATTGAAACTTCTGATGACGACTTTTCTTCGCTTTTTAAAGCTTTAGATCAACGATATGAAAACAGAAGAGTTATTGTAGACGGTCACATTAAAAACATTATAAACTTGCAAGTAAAGAAACAAGAGTCTGCTAAAGATTTACGCATGCTTTTGGATAATATTAAGAAAATCTTAGATCTTTAAAAATCTTGGAGTTTGAAAGAGATAAACTCTCTAATGCTTTATTATTAAATGTTATACTTGACAAACTAGATCGAGAAGCAAGAAAACAATACGAGCTAGCATTAAAAGATAATAAAGTACCTAGTTTTGATCTGTGTTTGGAATTTATAGAAAAAAAGATGCCAAATTTTAAGCAGTATTAATAGTAACATTCCTGCTAAATCAAACTATGAAAGATCAAAATCTCTTTTTATTAAATCTAATAAATCAAAGATGTGTGTCGCTTGTAAAACGCAGTCTCCTTCATTGTATCACTGCGATAAATTAAAAGCAATGAAATTATCAGATAGACTTGATATGGTTAAAAAACATCGTGTCTGTTTAAATTGCTTAAGTGAATTTCGTGTTCTATCCTCTTGATTCACTCTGAAACAGTAGTTTTGGATGAATCATCAAGATTTCCATTGGCTTCAGATGTCATTCAGTAAGATATTTACATGGGATTATATAGTTTCTGGAACATCAAGCTTAGATCAATCCCAGGTTCGAAACATACTAAAAGCTGGTGGAATGACTCTACACAAGTGGAATTCCCATTCAAAGAAATTATGGAGCAGAGGGGTATCTAGCGATCAGGAACACAAATTTTTATCTACAGCTGAACCATCAGTAAAAACATTAGGAACTGCATGGAAACCTACAAATGATATCTTCACATTTAAGACGTCAATTCCTGAGAAGACATCTTATACAAAACGAGATGTCTTGAGTGTGATAGCTAGGTTGTACAATCCCTTAGGTTTCATTGGACCTGTTATAACAAAAGCAAAAATGTTTCTTCAAAAGTTATGGCAACTAAAGGTGAATTCGAATGATGAACTCCCTGAACCTCTTGCATCGCAATGGAAATATTTTGTGGATTCTTTGAAATTTTTTGAAGAACTACATATCGACAGATACATTTCTACAGATGCTGTCAAGAACCCTGCATGAAGCGGTATGTGCAGTAACATATTTTTTATGACATACTGATACATGCATTTATTATGGGATGTATCACGATGCAGTACGGACAAGCAAACAATTTTTACTTTAGAAGTGTTTTTTGCTTCTGTTTCTAAAACTAACTTTAAGCCTAGCTGGTAATAAAAATAACCTGAAAAAAAAAGCTAAGAACATGAAATAATGTATGTCAAATATAAATAAATCAATTAAAATAAACCAAGGAGAAAGGGCATTTCTCATGCAAGATTTACTTATAACTTAAATGCTTTTCATGCAATTTTGAGTGAAAGTATGAAATTAAGAATTAATACTGAAAATAAATTAATAATTGAAAAATATAAAGAAAAAAAGGTTGTGTACGAAATTATATTAACAATTAATGAAAAGTTATTTAAAAGATACCAAATTGAAAAATATTACTTACTCTTTATTCTCATTTATTAATGTTTAATTGTAAATTTAATTTTTTGAGGATTAGGATCTCCTTTCATTACATTTGTATCAGCTGATCCTGGAAAGATTCTCAACAGAAGATAATTCAGCATAAAATTTATCTAAAAAATAATAATAATCAGTACTGAATTGGGAAGTAGAATTTTCAGGAAATTCTTCTAAAAAACAAAATTTAATAAATATTTTTTCCATGAACTTATATTTTTAAATAAATCACTCGCTTTATTTACTACTTGGCGATAACCTCTTAGCGAGCATCCACAGTAAGGTAAGCGCCCCCGGAAAACAGTTTCAAGAGTATGTGTAAAATCTGATTAATTAATAAATTCTTTAATAATCTGAAGCGTATTTAAATTTGACATTTAAAATGATACAAAACAAACTATGGCCAAAAATTCGTAACGTATTTTTGAAAAACCACACATCTTACAATATCTAACTAATTCTATATAACTTCAAATTCATTTAAAAGTTTATTTTTATTATATGGTAACCTTTTCTCGAAGAACATCACAAGATATTAATTAATTACCACTCAACAACACACTGCCGTCAGTCACCAGTTGGTTCGCCCAAGATATGAAGATGAATAATTCAGTTAAAAGGATAATATTTTCAAGGGCATGAAATTGTTATTGTTCTATTTTATATTAATTGCTATAAAACAAAAGTTATCCAAAAAATCTAAGTTAAAATAACAAATATCTAATTACATTTAAAAATTCCAAATCTTAATTAGACAGAATTCAGCAACCATCCTCAGCTTTACATCACTTCATTTCATTATACTTGTCAAGACCAAAAATAATGTGAAATTTAAAATATTTATAAAAGTAAAATCCTTATATGATTAGTTTTGGTATTCAAATTTCACGTGTGTGGAAGAAATAATTTTATTCGTTATATCAAAACAAAAAGATTTGTTTTCATTCAATGTAGGTTTTTTTGAAAACTGAAATAAAGACAGGGGAATTTTAAATCATTCAATTAATCACCTACCTTGTTGCATTGCGGCACTTCGATCGATGGCATGGTTGCAGTTGCTTAGTGATGGGCAACAGGTGTGCTTTCTGAAGGAAATCTATCGGAATATCTATCATACGAGCCGGATGAATGGAGTAGAGACGGCAACTGAGATTTACCGACGGTAAGGACAAGACAAATCTGACAGGGGAGAAAGCCCAATATCTCTAATTTAGGTTCAAAATAACTCATAATAGTTCATTTTACATTTAATTAAATCCAGTTAAGTATTAATTAGTTTATTAAAATTTTTCAGTCTCTTAATTTTTTTTTAAATTCAAATACTGACCAAAATTTTACTCTCATTGTTAAAAATTTGATAGAATATTTATAAAAGAATTTATCGGTTTCTTTTACTGCCATCAAAAAAATTGTTTCTTTTTAAAACTATTTTTAATGATTCTCTTGAGTTTTAATTTCAAAAGGAACATTAGAAAAATACTGAATGCTCAGAGAATGTTCAATTCTAAAAAAATTATGGTTATATTCTCTTCTAGATTTTAGTATTTAGATCGAAACGCAGGTTGTAGGAACTAAATAATTTTAATTTGAGCATGATGGTGAAAATGTTTAATCAATTAAAACGAAGGATTTTTTTTTTTTTTTTTTTTTTTGCTATGAATATGATTCGAATTTAACGAAGCTCTTAATCTTCAAGATTTTTTTAACCGCATATAAAATATTTCAATAACAACAAAAATGAATTAATCGAATAGAGCTACAGTAAATATAATAATTTTGAAGATAAATATTTTTCCACATTTGCATATAAATGTAGCGGTACATAGCATTACAACCAGTCACCCCATTGAACTAGTCACAGAACTTAGCCGTATAAACAGGGATTATTGTGACTGGCTGTTATGTTCATTAACTATCCAAATTTTTGCATAAGAAAACAACAGCCAACAAAAGTCTAAAGAATCTTCAAACTGTTGGTAAAGGCTAGAAATCTTTCCCGTCATTTCTTTTAATATCTATCCAGCAACTGCTTAGTCATCTCTCTTCTAATTTCCTGCTTTAACATTTGGCATGATTTTGGGACTACAGTATCTATTTGGTCTTTCTGTGCAGCCTTTTTTGCTGCATTATCTATACTGCAAGAGAATCTATTTAACTCTAGGAAACCATACATTTTTTGAAGTGTGTTGCTTGAAGCCATTTGACTAAATATTTGCAATAAAGTATGCTTAACTTTTTTTTTCTGTACATGCAATATAAAAAACTATGCCTATGAGATATAAAAAAATTTTTCTTACACTTTTTTATACATTTCCTCGTAATATAAACAAGGATGTAGCAATTAAACATTGATTAATTTCAAATAATGAATAAAGGGCTCTAATTTTGCATTGAAGCAAAGCAAATACATTGCAAGTTTAGGCCATAAGATGTAATGAGCGGGATAAATTGACTATTTTGTAATATGTACAGATAACTTTTTTTTTCGCTCAAACAATTACATTTATTTTTTTCAGTTAAAAAAAGAAAGGATTATAGACATTTGCATTTTTTACACCATTTATTAATCTCTTAATCAGTTGTATTTTATTTTTGGGTTTTCAACTCAGTAATATATTTGTCACTTATTGTTCTGTTACTTTTTCCCATCAAAGTTTTCATATTTCTTTTAAAATCTTAGAGCGATTTCATTTTCTTTGCAATTAGGCCATTATAATTTATTAAAGTAGTTAATTAAATATGAAATATTTAAAAACAAATATGATTTCGTGATATGATAGTCAAAATAGAAGTATAAATAGATGCACAAAAAGAATAATGAAGGTTTTTAGAGATAATATATAATTATACAAATTAAATTGAAGTTACAATATTCAATTCATAGAGTAACTAAATGGGTATTATCTACAACTTCAGTTTACTATTGATATATAAATCATGTAATCTGCACTATTGTAATTTTCATAGCATTCATGTATACACCTATCTGTTGTGGTTCAACGTAGTTGCATTACGACGAACATTTTTGAAATGAACAATTTCGATGTAACAACGCAATAGCCCGATTTCTTCATGGTATCTTTTTGTATGCCGATTTCTTCCTCATGAGCCTTAATCTAGAAATGAATTTTGGTTGCCTTTCAGGTGTGCATTTTCTGTTTTAAGCTTTGGGCTTTCCTTGCGTCTTCCGTGCTGAAACTAAATTTTTTTACTAGAATTTTACTCTATCAATGGTTGCTTTTTTTTGAAATTGTACAATATTGCTGATACGGTATTCTCAATATTATTCAACATACCTCAAATATTGCATTTTATAGTGGTACTACTGAGGAAACTCCTAATACATTTTGCTGTAATTTTTTTTTAATTTGAACGAAAATAACTCAAATTAAGCGTATTGACAAATTTATTCATATTAATTGAAAGGGAATTTAATGATCTGTATTCTAATTTTAATTATTTTCAAGTATTTATAGAGCATTAAAATAGATTGGCAAGTAGACATGACTGAGCATTTTTGACATCATAGCATTTAATCGAAACGTTACAGCCGCCGAAACAACTCGCGAGATCGTGTCGACCATGTCGTGTACTGAGATGCAGCAATATCTCAAATTTCTGACTTAATAAAAAGAAAGACAAGAATCCAGCTAACTCCATCACGAAAATTCGGTCAAATGTCCGGAGAAATTTAACAAATAATTTTTGAGAAACGCTCAAGAATTATTACTCACCTCAATAAATATCGGTTTTTATATTACACTATCTTCTGCCTAAAAATTTTTAAAAGCTTATTTTTACTTCTTTTCATTAATTAATTCACTCACAAATCTTCAATGATACTTTAATGAATCAAAGTTGTATGCTGATGAATAACAGTTTGTCTTCTCAATACTTTCTTAAGATGCGAATCAATTATATTAATACCCGATTTCTCTTCCAGCTCGTATCCGAAATGACAGATAAGGACTGCGTAGATTTATCTACTTGATTCTCATCTGTCAATGAAGAGTTGTTAACTGTGCTTTGAATTTTCATTTCACTGCGATAATTTTTTTAATGTGTAGAATATTTAATGGATTGATAAGTTAAGAATTTGCGCAAATTCCGGTTGTTTATTATTTTGAGTTCCAGACTAGTGTTTTCCAATTGCCCTACTTCTATACTTTCTAAATAAATTTTACCCAAATTAGCAAAATAACTTAGATGAATTAAGAATTGTATCCAAAAAAAATCCAAATTAAGAAAAGCAGTGTTGTTAAAAAGGATTTACTGATTTTTTTTTCAGAACAAGAACCAGCATAGGGTGCGTAGTGAGAAACTGCTACAAAAATTAAGTACTTTTAAGCACTTTTTAAGAAACTTAACCAATAAAATTAAGCACCTTTGAACATGTGCACATATGTAAACTTACGGGCTCAGAAACGCAAATGAAGACCATTGCAGTAGGCCCATGATGCAATGTAGGATCACCCTATTTCTCACTTCGAAATAATGATTCAAATTTAATAACTATATGAATAGTTTTTAAGTAACAAATATTATGAAAATCTGTAATAACAAAACATTTAATGTGTCAGTCACTTTCAAAAGATTGATTTAATATCTGAGTTATTAAAAAAAATTCTAAGTCATTTAAAAAAAACGTAACAATTTCTCTCTCTCTCTCTCTCTATATATATATATAGTTAGGTTTGTTAATCGAAAGAGTGATACAAGAACCCATGATGATCATAACACAAAATGGCAACTTTGTTTTATCCATTCACTGGTTATGGTGAATAAAGTGATTATCTTGATAGGAAACCAAATGGGAAAAATCCTAATTTAAAAGGTTTCTGACGAAAATATATGTAAAATAAGAAAATACTTTAAAATAACAGAAATATTCTATAAAATGACACTATTTTAATCAGGATACCTGGATTTAAAATTGACTTAATAGCGCCAAAAACTTGACGAATAATCGAATTACCGACAAAATCTTTAGTGCTAAATATCGCAAATATCATTCTAGCTGAAATGAGTCAAATTTATCAAACACTTGTCCATTTCAGAGTAACGAACCCTATTAGCATTCTAGTTGAGGAGAAATGTAGTCTTTCGTATATAATACAGGGTGTTTCAAAACTCATAGGCGAAAATTTAAGGGGTGATAGAAAACATCTAAACAAGCAATTTTCACCATACAATGCATGGGCGGAGAGTAAGCGGTGAACCGTTAGATGGCGCTGTAATGGAAAGCCTAAAGTCCGAGTTTTCTTACACATCGTCATTTCTACCGTGGATTTCAGAAGATATGATGACGTATAGTAATCAGGAAAAGGTGGACATGCATTTTATATACGGTCCGGCGAATGGGAATGCTTTCGAATCCGCAAGACTGTACAGGCAGCATTTCCCGAGAAGACATGTGCGAGACCGAAAATTGTTCGAGCAATTGCATCGGTGCCTGTGTGAAAAGGGATCCTTTGTCACCAACATGCATGATGCAGAGCGTGGCAGAAGTGTGTGGATGCCACAAGTTATAGAGGACATTTTATAAAGAGTGGAAGATCGTCCGGATATTAATACTCGAGAGGCTTCCCGTGCCGTAAATGTACCTCACTCGACTGTTTGGCGAGTACTACAGAACGAAGGATTACACCTCTACCATACTTGGATGTGCGGAGCGCTTTAAGCGACGTTCCTATGACCTGTCCGTCTGCAGACAGGACACACTTTCCCCCCTTGAACCTTTCTTGCGGTTTTCTTTGATGTCTGTCCAGTTTACCGAAACTGGTTAAACTGGACAGGCATTAAAGAACTCCAGAAAACCGTAAAAGAGGGGAAAGCGTGCCTTGTTTGCAGGCAGACAGGTCGTAGGAACACCGCTTTAGACGTTAAATTCTCGGGACGATGGACTAGTCGGAGTGGGCTCACACCTTGGCCGGCACTCTTACCCGATCTCTCTTGTCTGGACTTTTTCCTGTATTGCCATTTGAAAAGTGTCGTCTGCGAAAGCCCCATCGTCTGCGACGAGGACCTAGTTGCCAGGATTTTTGTCGCTGCCGCCGCCGGCCTGGCGGGTGTTTTTGAAAAAGTGCGCCGCTCACTACGTCACAGGTGTAGCGCACCGCAGTCGGTTTCTCTTGAGCAGTTTCTGTAATTTTACCATACAATTTGTCAATAAAATTATTTAGTACCTCCTCTATCCATTTGGTGTTTCGTTCTTTTATGTGACGGTAACGGATATCTCCTAACGGTTCACTGCTTGCTCTCCGCCGAAGCACTGTATGGTGAAAATTGCTTGCTTAGATGTTTCCTATCACTCCTTAATTGTTTGTCTATTTTTGAAACACCCTGTACATCGATGAAATAGGCGTTCCTCAAAAAAAAAAAAAAAAAAAAAAAAAAAAAAAAAACTCGTCGACACTCTGATTTTAATTTGCTGTCTACCTTAAGCCTATTGTTTTAGTTCGGTTCACGAAAACTTGTCTTTTATCTTAAGACAGTTTAGTCTGTTTCAATGTAGTCAGTGTAGCAGCTCTTGCAAGAAAAAGAATGAAAAAATGCAATACCAACAACAAGCAATTACCTCATAATTGGCTGAATAATGTGCAGTTATCGTAATTTAAATCCAATTTATAATATGAAATCAAACTTACTCAAAATGATAAACAACCTCAGGGTGCATAGTGAGAAACTGCTGCAAAAATTAAGTACTTTAAAGCACTTTTTAAGCACCTTAGCCCAAAAAATTAAGTACCTTTGTATAAGTATGCATACAAAAACTGCGTATTTTCTAAGCATAGTATATATATA
>JAPMOR010015757.1:0-31761 GCA_026543865.1 Argiope aurantia
ACCAATTTAAAAGTTTAAAATAAACGAAAAGCTGCTTATGAAAGATATCAAAGAAGAATTCAGTAGGTTAAGCAAACCAGCAGGTTTAGAAATTTAAATGCTAATGACCATTATTATCAACGGGACCTAAATCTTTTAAAAATAACAAACTGGTCTTGAAAAAAGTTTATTTGATTATAAAACATTTTCTTTTAACTTAAGGATATTGTATCTGACATGTTTTATCTATTAAGTTTACGTATAGGAATTGCTTTTTTATTCAATGTTTCTCTTGCTTTTTTATAATTCGAAGTAAATTTTCTCCAAATTTGAAACTTCAAGTGTCCTGCGGAATCTCGTGGTTTGGACCAAAACATCTAAAAAATATTCTTTAAAAATTTAATTTCAATCGGCAACTTTTAACCCAGCGAATGAATTGAATTTAAAAAGTGTTTTGGTCTTTCTTACTTTTTTAAACTGTATTTTAACATGACCAGCTTTCTATTATTGTACCGATACTTTTATCTCTCTATATGTCTGAAAAGATGTTGCTTCAAGTTCTAATATTTATAACTAAAAAATTTAGGCTAATTGCCATTTTTATGCCACAATTACATTTGCATTTTTTTTTTTCTTGATCTGATTGGCTAACATGAAAGATTTCTTCACAATTTCTTAAATCATTCTACATGTGTCGTACTCATTTTTTAGAACAATACTGTATTAGTAATTGTAATAAATTATTTTTATCAAAATAATATACTGGTTATAATATTTATTTATTTATTATTTTTTTTAATATTTGTCTTTAAATTCTCCTATGGTAATCATAACAAATGAATAATTCTAAAATTTGAAATGTGTAAATTTAGTATACAGATTATTTCGCTTTGAACTCTGAATTATTACTTTCTCGAATTTAGATAAAGGGAGGCTCATTCAATTGGCTGGAGATGAAAAATGTATGAAATTTATAAAATGGTTGTGAAACTCAAGGACTGCAGTATTATCAAGTAGAAACATTTCTGTATTAAAGGGATTTGACAATAATTAATATTATAAATTAACAAAAAAATTTTTAAAAAGATCATTTGAAAACACAGATTCTATCTAAAAACACAAAAAAACTGTTCTTTTCCTTCCCAAATCATTTGAAGATATTATCTATAGTCGCTTTGAACATCTCATAACATTGATTATCCTCATTTCTTTTTTTTTTTTGTTAACAAGCAAATTAATTACACACGGAGCAAAAGATTACGATGGAACAAAAAAAATAATGAACGAATGATTAGACGAAAAACGAATCAGATCCGTAACAAGTCTTTCTCTTCTCGAAATCTTAATGATAAGGGTAAAGTAATACAGCAGTCTGACTTCAAGTGCAATAAAAAATGTCCCTCGCGCAGCTTCATTGTCTCATGTTAAAATATATTTTACGATTAAATGGTTTTGATTTTCAAAAAGTAAGAAAGATCTATTACAAAATTATAATCTACCGTTTCACGAAATTGACATTTTAAATCTTAGTTATTGAGCTGGGAAAAAAATTTAAAATGAATATATCAGCGGTAGTTTGATATTTAATCCAAAAGTCGAAATACTGCAAATAAACGTTGCTATCTACAACATTCGCATGTCTTTTACAGATTCCACCTCGATCGTATAAAAATCAATGGCCGTTTCCCTTTTCTCTAACTCTTAGATTTTAAAAGACTTCTAAAGCCACAAACAAAAGAACGAAGTCTTTAAGTATCTTCCACGCCATTGCGTTTCAAGAAAAGTAAAACCGCCCAAACAGCGGGAAGAAATTTCCACAAAACTTTTAAATCCGTAAAAATCGGATCAACGGTGCACAATTCTTTTCCTCCTTCCTATTAAAAAAGATAAGCTGAGAAGATTGAGCCTGAAATCCAAATCGGAAAGTACACGGCATCTTCTTGGCGGTCTCCGGAAGTTAGCTTGATGCTTCCTAACAGGCTTATGTTTCCATCCGCAAAAGGACGATCTCCGGAGAGTCGTAAGTCCACATCCCTAGGGAGGGAAGGATTTATGGAGGCTCCTAGAGCGTCCTGGGGAAGTCCAACGGAAGATAAGTTGCGCTGACTGTGGGAGTGGGCATAGCCAATAATTTTCATTGTTGAAAGTTATGATAAAACGCTGACTTGTGGGCATTAAATTCCTTTAGTATATAGCATAGGGAGATTTTTTTCTGATATTCACTGAGTTTCATTTCCTGAAATTCAATTAAGATACTAGTATCGTATTTTGTCCTACTAAACAATTTGATTTCTAGGTATACAAAGAGGTAATTAAACTCAAATACATGTTGGAGTATTTCCAGATGATCTTAATATGACCAAATCTCCTTAGTCTATTAATTCATTTAATTTTAAGTTGCTTAAATCAAAAGATTCAACGCAATTAAAAGAAAATTTCATTTAAAAATGTAAATGCGAATGTGAATTATAAAGTGTTGTGAAGCACAAATACTATTTATCTTAAAAATAATTTAACCTTTCCATGATGTATATAGGTACATAGCAAGATTTACCAACTATGAATGTCCATCTAAGGTACGATTGTTGCAATATAAGCACAGTTTTTTTCTACATTCGATAAGCTTTTTTCTTTCAATTCGGAAAGTCTTTTTTTTTCTCTTTTATCGTTAATTTATAATTCTATTTCTTAAGTAATAATAAAGTATATAAACATATTGGTAGCGATCATTGGCACAATTGGTCACGTTCTTGGAATGCGGTTGAATGACACCGAGGAAATAACTAAAATTTATATGAATTCCTAGATTTTAAGCGAATTTCAAGGAATTGTAAAAGCAAGGATTAAAAAGTTGAAAAGATTAAAATAATTAGAGTTTTTCCTTTCAGTTTACTTTATTAAAAGTTTGCTTTAAAAGCATTCCATTAAATTAATTATAATATCATCACGTATTTAAAAAGGGATTTTATTCTTTCTTTATATTTGAAAAACAAATATTAAATAATTGTTCATTCATCATGGAATTTTCCAAACTGTAAGATCTACGAATTCAAATACCTGATTACATTCATTCATGCGCCATAGGTTCTTTCTAAGAAATCCTCTTTCGAAATTGTAGTTAGAACGTTTTAACAATTAGTTTTTTTTTTTGCAAGAATTTCGGCACATAGCGTTTAAAAAACGATGCTGATGTCTTTTTGCAATTTGAAATTATTTATCAATGATATCGGTATAATATCCATATCTACAAAAATGTTCCTAAATTAATTGTAATTATATTTTGTAATAAATCTTTTTATTATTGCAATGAAAATGAAAATAATTTCTGCGATTTTGCGTGTTGTTTTTCGTAATACCTGCTCATTAGTGAATTCTATGATTAGATGAAGTTTAATTTATCCTATTTATAATTATTTTTAAATTGCAGATATTTATTTTTCCTTTTTATTGCAACGTTTCTAACAAATATCAATGAAATAATGACTCAAAAATGATTCTAGTATATTTTATTAGAATAACCATTTTACTACATTATAATCTAATGTATATTTATTTTTTATTCTTAATAAGCGATATAAGCCTAGTTTTGTGTGTTTCTATGTATTTCAGAATAAATAATGATTTTCTTGCTTTATTAAAATCGGACTTCTTGTTTTAGAAAAGAAAACAAATTCTTAATCGGACATCAGCTAAATCTAGATAGAGAAAGTAAATGATTGAAGGTGCAAAATATTAATATTCTTTTGTACAAAATGATCAACGTGGAACATAAAAAAATAAAAATGCACGTTTTGGAAAAAGCAAAAAATCCAGAACTTCCCATTCAACTCAGGAGAAATAACCGGTGTAGGGAAAAAAAATCTTGGAAAATGTTCTTGTTTTTTTTTTTTCTATTGTTCTTGGGAAATACGCCCCCTTCTCCCAGTATTACATTGATATTTTGCCTTCAGACCCACTATGTTTCTTAATGGATCTTTTCTTTTCATCACAGCCCAACTCTTAAGTCAACAAGGTGACGAAAACTTAGGGTCTCGCAGAACAACCCCACGCTTAAAGCTCCCCTAAGATGATCAGGTGCATTCATCTCTATCCCCCCCCCGGGAAATCCTTCTACAGCGAAAGGCACAGCGATAAATTTAACTAAGGTATTGCACAACCTTAACGATTTGCAATTATTAATTCTGTGTTAAACGTCATGAATTGTTCTGGGATGAACTGCTCCGTTTGTTATTAGCCTGGGAGAGTGGAAGATTCTCCGATCGTGCATATCTAACTTTCATTAGACACATATTAGTGGTTCAAGCAGGCATGCTCCAATGACTGAATAGAGAAACATTCTTTTGTCGTGTGTTAGTAGAAAAATTGGTATTTTGAATTTCTTGACGCTTAAAGAAGTTTTGGTCGAATTTTCAATGAATTGTCTTTATAAAAATATTCATGAATATAACAATGATAACACAAATTCAATTATGGTTTTCAGTATAATTAATAACCAGAAAATCGATAAAAAGCAAGCAATAACACAAAATATACATCTTGAGAATTTATGCGCAGTTAATTTTGTTCCATATAAACTTTATGTTTTTATTTGAAATCTTTAAAAGTTTTTAGTAATTTAGAATCGGAGAAATGCTTCAGGTTTGTTTGTTAATAATATAGTTCAAAAGAAGGTAAAAGTACGACAGGGGATATATAATGCATTTATTAAAATATTTTCTCCTCTACATCACACGAAGGACAAAAGTTATCCGTCCCAAACACTGATAGTACAGTGTTTGTCACAGTATTTATTAAAAGTAAATATATGATGTAGCAGGATTGCAAATAGTCAACGAATGGGATTCTAAATTAAACATGAATATTCCCTATATACTTAAAGATAAACGAAAGGCAATATCGCACACATTAATCTATAGAACGAATAAATTTTCACATTTGCGAGAAATATACAATGTTATGTCATTATTATCTAGAATTCTTTATTCTAGCAGAATGCTACATTTCGAAACTTGATAGTTAAACCAAATTGAATGACCAAGTTAAATCAGAATGATGCTTTTCCAAACACTTTATGAACTCTCATTTAGTCTAAACAGTCCAAATAATCGATGCCTTTACAATGACCTGTCCATGAACGGTATTCAATATCCCTTCCTAATAAAACTGTCCGTTTTAATGGGCCTATTCATTTTAGCATTAACACTCCATATTCAAATCTAGAAACCTTGATGAATCAGATAGACTCTGCAGGGATGGTAGAGGAGGCTCCATGTTGAATTATGTCAACCTAAGCGAGAGTCTCCTCCCCTTCAGTTTCAAAATCAGTTCCGATCCTCAAGCACTCCGATAATGCATCGCTCCGGAACATAATATTCAGTAATTGCCTTCGAGGTACAATCGAACGACTCGAGGATGAGGGCCATTCTGGAGATAAATGCGGAGGGCGTCCGGTGGCATAATGTGTTTTCTTTGGAGAATACAAATTGAGCCAACCCCTCTTTTCAACGGATGATTGAAATTTCTCAATCCGCCCGCTTCGAGTTATTGGATGAAATGGCATGCCTGAAAGAGTTATTGGATATGTGTATCATTTCAATGAAAATAAGTTGGCGTGTGACAATACTTACGGAACTATTGATTATATAAATGGGACAGTTCAAATATGGATGGATATGTCAATTGTTTCATCTTGAGTAGAAGAACATCAATAGAATAAAACCAATGCGTGAGAGATGTAAATAAAATTCTCTTTGATGCACCATTGGGTGTAATATTGGAAATTACATACATGAAATTCTATCAATTTATTTAAGATAAGATGCTTTTGTCGACAGGCTACTTGCTTAACGATGGATTAGAATCAGTTATCTTGTATGAAACTAAACTGCGTCTCCATACATATAAGAATAAAGTAACTGCCGAAGAGTAATTTCGATTTTTTTTTTTAAATTCCAGTTTATCCAAAATTTTCAGAAACAAAATTATATGTTTCCAAAATTTTGTTGATTAAAATTATTTCCTATTATTCAAAGTAAATTGCCATCACATGTATTTTTGAATATTTTGTAAGGAATTTAATTTTAAAGGTAACATCATATCTATCTAAAAAAATTAATAAATGCAATATTAAGAATTTATATTTATATAGAATTACACAGAAAAAAGCAGAACAATTTACTATTTTCTAAATTTTTTGCCTCTTTCTTTTAGAAATCTCTATACTCTCTATAAACGTTTATTGCCCATATAAAAGACGAAAATATTTTAAAGGCAGGAAATATCATATATATTCAACAAAAAAAGTATTTTCTTAAATATCTTATAAAAGTTTTAAACCTTGGTTTGAAATTCTTAAAATCTTAAAAAGTAAGTCAAGTTTTAATGAATCAGTAGTCAAAATTATTTAATATTTAAAGAATAAGAAACATAAATATGCAAATATGTTAATACTATTCATCTTAATCTGAAATGAGAGAGTATAGAACTTTCTACGAACTCATCTTCGAGAAAAGAATGTTATAACTTATTATCGCATACGATATACAGGTGGTTATCAAAATAATGGAAAAACCTGTGAATAAAAATGACATTTTTGAATGCGTTTCGTAAGTATTAAAATATAATAAAAGACACCAGTTTGTTTTTAATAAAAATCAATGTATATATTCTGGTAGTATGTGTTAGATTTATTGAAATTCTTTGATACTTGGATTTTTTTTTTAAACGTAAAATGTCAGACCTCTAAGATTTTAAAAAAAGCCAAAATGTAGGAGCCCGTCAAGTGTGACCAACTCATCCCAACTTTCAGTCGTTTCTAGAAGTACGGCGTCTAAAGTCATGACAGCATACACACAGCGGGGCAATACAAGCTTAGCAAAGCAAAATAGTGAACGGAAAGAGAAGTTCATAGAAAGAGACCGACGAGTATTGAAGCGGATTGTAATATCTAAAAAGCGAACAACTGCAGCAAATGTAACCCAAAGCTCAATATCCATCTGGATTCTCCAGCGTCAGTGATTGCATTTAGAAGGCACTTTCATAAACAGACTCATAATGGCAGAGCAATCATTCTCAAGCCACTTGTCATAGATGTTAATGGTAAACGTCGCCTACATTGGTGTCACAATCACAAAACTTAGTCGATTGATAAGTGGAAGAAAAAAATAGGGTCTGACGAATCGCGTTTCACACTTTTCTCTACAACAGGATGGGTACACGTTTGGAGGACACCTGCACAAGCGTATTATCGCGATTGTCTCCTTCCAGCTGTAAAGCATGTAAGTGGATCTGTCATGATATAGGCAGCCATGCCGTGTTTTCTACTGGACAAATCGTAACCCTAAAAGGAAGAAACACTGGGGAGAAATGTAGAGAAATTTTAGTTGACCATGTCAATCCTATGAGAAAAACTTTGTTTCCTGAAAGAGATGGAATTTTCCATGATGATAGTGTACCTTTGAAGAACACGAAAATAAAGTTAAACATCTGCCTTGGAAGAAACAATCTGTATATTGCATGAATTTCTATAACAGTTTCATCACATTAAAGAAATTATATACGGATTAAGCGAAATAAATCATTTAGATTGCGAGAAGGTAAAATTGACGTAAAATCCTCCTGCATCAAAAATATTTCTCCAATAAATTTAAAGACGCCACTTAGATGCGCATAGAAAGTATTGCAAGCAATTATACACTGTAACAAGAAACTTTATTATGTAATACTTACAATTACCTTGCCCCCTCAGGGGCTCACCTACAATAGGTGAGTACGGGTGTCCCATTCCCGAAGTTCCCAGGGATCTTTACTCCCTTTCAGTTCTCTCTCCCCTACGCCTACTGCTATTTGCTTCCATCCCTCGACGACAAGCGAGAGAGCTCTCCATGAGAAGCTGTCGCCACTCTGTTTGGTTCTTGCTTTTCATGGACAGTCAAAACCCCACGTGATGGCCGTGCATGGCGACCCATTAGAGGGTGGTGTACTGTTGGTCCATGGTGCATCAATTCGGCTGGTAACCTAACCATTTGGTTAATTTGCTAGGGATCAAGCGAAAGGGTCACTCTCTGGGGCTTGGCGTTAAGGGTGGTCAATGTTCCTGGAGATGATTCTGAGCGTATAGATTCTGGCCAGCACTAAGACAAGTGCTGAGGCTGGGACAATCCAGAGCCAGTTACTGCCTTTCCTTGTTGGGCTCGGTGGTGGGTGGTGCCGTCGGAATCCGAATTGTTTTTTTTTTCATTTGCATGGTTCGCATCAAAAAGGGTAACTTTAGTGGGCATCATAGAGAAATTCATTTTTGGAATGTCCAAACTTTGACAAATTCTTTAAACTAAAGCGTGTGTCTGAAAAAAATGAATCTTTTAACTCTGTTTCGCCATTTTTTGTTCAAAAGGCCGTTACAGCAACTGTTGGTGAAGTTTCTTGCATACGTAAAATGCGTTCTGGAGACTTGCTGGTTGAGGTTGGTTCTAAAAATTAAGTCCAACAATTATTAAAATTAAAAGCTTTAGCGACAATAAGTGTAAATGTCAGTCCTCATAAAACTTTAAATTTCTCCAAAGGCGTTATTACCTGCGGGGAAATATTCAATCTATCAGTTGAAATAATATCTCCCTATTTGAAAGGGCAGGATTTACACATATACGCCAGATTTCTATTCAGCGGGATGAACAACTCCTTCCACGAAACATTATATTCTCACATGAGAAAGGCCACGACAGTATGCAGTGCAAAGCAGAAGAAAGGTGTGTGAACTGTGGTGGTGGTCATGCATCCTTTTCCCGGCTATGCGAGCGCTGTAAACTCGAGAAACAGATAACTGCAGTAAAAATAAAAGAAAACATATCTTATACAGAGTCTAGACAAAACATTCTTTCCCAAACACCCATACCAGGATTAAGTTACGCATCCAATGTTAAACGTTCCTTTTGTGCAAATTGCTCTTGCTCCAACTGTGTTAAAATTAACAATCAAAGTAAAACATCAGAAAAATCCTCAGATTCTGACACCGAGTCTACAATAAAATTACTGTTGAAAATGTTAAATCTGTACGAACTAAACTGAAATCAAAAGCTGAAAAATCGCTAAAACTAAAAATCGCAAAACGTGGTCCTTCACCGACAAAGCTAACTTCCCGGTTAAAAATGGCTAATTTTCAGAATTCTGTCGCTCTGGGACTAGCGACGAAAGGCATAGTCCATAAAGACTTAGAATCAATTTTTGGTGATGTGTCTAAAAGTCCCGAACTCATCTCACTCCATCCGTCTGAGAAGGAGAAAACGGATGAAGATTTGAAAATGAGTTGCGATGCTCTGCAACCACCAACTAATGACCTTAATCCTTCAGAATCTATTAAACTTTCGTAATGGGTACCTTCCTTTCATGGAATTGTCGCGGTCTTCGTTCGAAATTTCCTGACTTCAAGAGAGTTATTAACAAATTTCATTCTGTCTGCATTGGTGTTCAGGACACTTTTTTGGCACCTAACATCCCACTCAAATTGCGCGTCAACTGCGTGCAGGAAAGACACAGATCAAGGACATCATAGTTCTGGAGGTGTATGTATTTTTACCTCAAATCTTTATCCAAGTACACCTCTCAATTTGCATACTACTCTGCAGGCTGTGGCTGTGCAAGTTCACACACGAACTTTGGTCACAGTCTGTTGTATTTATCTATCGCCCAATGATGCCATTTCTCAACAGGATCTCGATAATCTAGTGGATCAACTTCCTCCGCCTTTTATTTTACTTGGCGACTTTAACGGTATAGTACGTTGAGGGATTCGGATAGTACAAACTCTCGTGGATGGCAGATCGAACAGTTTTTTACTAATAACTGTCTCTGTCTGCTCAATAATAAAGAGGAGACTTACTTCCATGAACCCAGACGTACCTTTCATAACCTAGATCTGGCCATATATTCTCCAGAACTCCTGCCGTTTTTGACCTTTGAAGTCAGCACTGATTTGTATAATAGTGACCATTTTCCTATTATCGTCTGCCATGCTGATAGAGGCGTAGGGAATCCATGTTCTCCGCGTTTCCTATTTCATCGGGCAGACTGGGATAAATTCTCGAGGTTGGCTGATATTACTGAAGAAAAGGTGAATGTGGTTGATATCACTGAATCTTCAAAGCTTGTCATTGATGTTATAATGAATGCCGCTAAAAATAGTATTCCAAAGACTTCCCCACATGTAAGAAAACTTCTTTGACTTTGGTGGAACGGAGCCTGTCGCGACAGTTATAAGAACCAAAAGAGACTTTGGAACAAATTTAGAAAGTGCCCAACGACAGAGAACCTAGTAGCTTTTAAAAGAGCCAAAGCCCTTGCACGTCGCGTTCGTCGTCGTAGTCAGAGGGAATCCTGGATAAATTTTTGTTTCGTCCATCACATCTTCGACACCAAGTAAAATTTTGTGAAATAAGGTTAAGGCTGCTAATGGGATTTATCGTGAATCTTCCATTCCTATTTTAAATACAGGAAGTACATCGTATTCATCCCCATTAGATGTTGTCAATATTCTCGGGCACGCATTTGCACAAGTTTCCTCAATTGATTCTTCTAGTCCAGAATTTAAGGCAATTAAGAATCATACGGAACAGTTGAAATTGCGTTTTAATGCCCACAGAAACTTCCTATGCAACTATGAATTTAAGATGTCGGAATTGGAAACAGCCTTGTCTCAATCCCATAATACAAGTCCGGGACTTGATGGTATCACTTACAACATGCTTCGCCATTTGAGCAAAACTTCCCTTTGCAACTTGTTAAGGTTATTTAACAGGATTTGGATTCAGAAGACGTACCCTGCACAATGGCGGGAAGCTATTGTGATCCCCATCTTAAAAACTGGCAAGGATTCCTCAAACCCTCTGAACTACAAACCAATAGCTCTGACAAACTGTCTGTGGAAGACTTTTGAGCGGATGAATACGTCTTGTATACGAATTGGAGAAACAAGGATGTATCTCCCCGTTGCAGAGTGGTTTGCGTCGAGGTCGATTTACTTTTGATACCCTTGTTTTACTGGAAACCCAAATTCGCAACGCATTTGTAAGGAGGAACCACCTTGTCTCCATATTCTTCGATATTGAGAAGGCTTATGACCGTGCATGGCGATATGGTATACTTTTAACACTTTTCAATCTCGGTTTTAGAGGAAATTTGCCCATTTTTATATAAAAAAAACTTTTTGTCATATCGCAGTTGTAGAGTTCGAATGGGAAACTTTTATTCTAACAATTTTATTCAAGCTGAGGGTGTTCCTCAGGGAAGTATCCTTAGTGTCACACTTTTTATTGTTCATATAAGCCGAATTTTAAATCAATTGCCATCATCTGTTCATGGAAACCTCTACTCTGACGATCTCCAGATTTCATGCCAAGGAAGTAATATGCATTTAATTGAAAGACAACTTCAAAATGCAGTCAACAAACTAGTAACATGGTGTGACGAAAACGGGCACACCATCTCTCCAGAGAAAAGTCAGTGCCTCCATTTTTGCAGAAAACGTAAAATTCCCTCGGAACCTAATATTTATATTCGTAACCATGCTATTCCAGTTGTTGATGAAATACGTTTTTTGAGGGTCGTATTTGACCGCAAACTCACCTTCATTCTGCTTGTTTTGAATTTGCGAAGGAAATGTGAGAGAACCTTGAACATCTTAAAAAGTCCTCTCCAGAACTTCTTGGGGAGCAGATCGAGCCTCCCTAATCCGTATTTACGAGGCAGTCATTCTTTCCCGTATCGATTATGGGTGCGTGGTGTATGGATCTGCACGCCCTAGTGTTGTGCGCAGACTGGACACTATCCATCATTCTTCATTGAGAATCTGCTCCGGTGCCTTTCGAACATCCCTCATAGAAAGCTTGTATAACATCTGCCACCAACTACCTCTCTATTTAAGGCGTAAAAAAATAACCGCCTTATATTACTTCCGAACGCAGTCTGTATCGAAACACCCTATATCTGAATTAACACTTCCAGCTGGTCTTAAGACAATTTATGATGTTCGTTCCTCTTGCATTCCACCGTTCAGTGTGAGAATAAAAAGGCTTTTGCAGGACTCGAACTTTGGTTTGGTTTGGTTTTTTGGCGCAAAAGCCATTTTTGGCCATGCTGCGTCAAACACAAGATTTATTCCAACATTCTTTTTATTACAAAACAACAATGCATAAAAACGATGTCAAAATTTAAAACTCAAATTTTCTTTTCGATTCCAATATCTTGCAAGAATAAAAAAATATTTGGGTTGGGTTTCTCACCCAACAAGTCTTTTAAAGTTACATTGTTGCTACCAAAATTGATCCGTCTAAATTCGTAAAAACTGGGACATTCCACAAGTATATGCTTTATGGATAAAGAGCAATGACAACGTGAACATGTAGATTGGGGTTCCGAGTTGAGTAAATATTCGTGAGTCAGTCTGGTGTGTCCAGTTCTAAGTCGATTTAACATAATATATTTTTTTCGGTTTAAGTTATAATATTTAAAGGACTTTACCGAAGAATGGATTTCAAACAATTTATTATGAGATTGTTCATTCCATATACACTGCCATTTTGTTTCCAGTATATTTTTTACCGTTTGAAGAGTATCACTTAGAGGAACAAAATTTTCGCGCATCAGTCCTGGAGTTTTTGACGCTTTATCAGCTCTCTCATTACCCAAAATTTCCTGAATGTCCAGGAATCCAACAAAATAAAATATTTATTCCTTTTCCTATTAAAAACAGTAAAATTCTACGCATTTGACAACTAAGGGATGGCTTGATGGCGAAATATTCCTTAGTGCTTCAATGACGCTTTTTGAGTCTGTGTATAAAATAATTTTCTTATAATTACTAACTGGTTAAGGCCAGATATACTGCATATATTTCAGATATAAAAACGGAACAAAACTCATGCAACCTCTCAGAAATTATCTAATTTCTGTTAACTACCGCTGCTCCCACTAATTTACCAGCTTTTGATCCGTCAATAAAAACATGTTCATAGCTGGAATACTGTTGTCGGTGGTCATAAAACATAGACCGATGCACTAGGTTTAGAGTTGACACTTTCTGCCATTTTTCGAAGTCATCTATAAATTTTAAATTATTATTTTTCCATGGAGGAAATGGAAATTATTATTTTCCATTTCGTCGATTTTATTAAGAACTGGAAAATCATCAATATTTAAATCTCTAAGAATTTTACCGATTCTAAATCCAAAAGTAGGAATAAATGAGGGTCTCAATGAGAATGAAGGACCATAAATTGGATTTTTTTACAAAAGTGAATTGCAGCTGATTGCTGTGGAGATATTGTGAAACCATTAATTTCCCCCCAACTGTGTATTTTATTAATGGTATCTTGAAGCTCCTTTTCTATAAAACCCATGTCCTCTCCAGAGCAATGTATCTGGAAGTCATCGACGAATAAGGAACCATGCACACTTGATGGGAGATTTTTAATGATATCATTGATTTTTATAATAAATGAGATCACACTCCGGACGCTTCCCTAGGGAACGCCTTCGTTTTGGTAAAAACTTTTTGATAAGACATTACCTAGTCGAACTCTAAAATTTCTCATTTTTAAAAAGTGTTGTATAAAGATTGATAAATTTCCTCTGAGACCTATTTTATGTATATCTCTCATTATGCCATATCTCCATACTCTATCATAGGCCTTCTCCATATCAAACATAATTGACACTAGATGCTTTTTACTGACAAAGGCTTCTCTAACTCCAGTTTCTAATTTTAAAACGTTGTCTATAGTGTTTCTGCCACGACGGAAACCGCTTTGGAGTGGTGATAACCAATTTTTTGTTTCAAGTATATTAATCAGTCTAGCATTAACCATCCTTTCCAAAACTTTGCACGGACAACTGGTGAGTGTAATCGGTCTGTAATTACTTGGATCTTGTGGATCGGATCCTCACCTGGTTTAGCTACTGGTATAATTAATGATCTTCTCCATGAATATGGAAATCTATGCTCTTGCCAGATTCTATTATGTACTCGTAAAATACTTAACAAGGATGGTTTATTTAAATGAATAATCATGTTAAGATGGATGTTATCAGGACCTGGTGAGGTAGCTCGAGATTTATGTAGAGCCCCTTTCAGTTCTGCAAAACTGAAATCGGAATTATATTCTTCGTCATTATGAGTGGTAAAATGTAAAATATTATTTTCTTCCTTTTTTTCATAATATATAAATTTTTCGGTATAAACCGTATCACTGGATACCTTAGAGAAAGTTTCAGCCAAAGTGTCAGCTATTGCCTTAATATCTGTTATTGTATGACCATTCAGAGTCAAAAAGGTTGAAAGGTTGTAGGGAGACTTTTATTGCAGCCAGAGACTTTCCTGACTTTATCCCAGAGTTGTTTAGAGCTAATTCGGTTGTTTATCGGGCTTACGAATAACATCCATGAATCCCTTTTACTCCTCCTTCTTATTCGTCGAGCATTTGCTTTTGCATATTTAAAGGCTATAAAATTATCCATTGTAGGATATCGTCTAAATATATTCCATGTCTTTGCCTGTTTTTTATCAGCGATTTTGCACTCCCTATTCCACCAAGGTTTCCAATGTCTTGGAATCTTTCCTGAGGATTTTGGTATTGCCTTATCAGCCGCTTCTAAAATTTTTTTAGTTATATTTTCAATAACATCATCAATATTTTTATCACCCACAGTGTCTTCTGAAATGAAAGCCATCGATGAGAAAAGATTCCAGTTTGCCTTATCAAAGATGTACCTTTTCGTTCTTTCAGGATAAGTTAAATCATCATCTTTGTATGATACAATAATTGGAAAATGGTCACTGTTATGAAGGTTATCAGCAACACTAAAATTTCATTTTATGGCTAATGATGGAGAACATAAAATTAAGTCCAAAGTGTGAAAGGTGCGGCTAGGTACGTGAAATTATGTATAAGTTTTGTCATTAAGCAAACAAAGACAATGATCTTCAAGCAAAGCCTCAACTTGTTGTCCTTTTAAATTAAAATCTGCACTTCCCCAAATAGGATTGTGTGCATTAAAATCACCCATTAGTAAGAATGGTCGAGGAAGCTGATCGATGAGATTATCAAGCTCTCGTTGAGATATGCTATCATTTGGGGGCAAGTATATGCAACATATTGTTAATAGAGACCCGATATGAATTTGCGCTGCAAATGCTTGGATACAGCTATTTAGAGTGATTTCTTTGTGAGGGAAAGTCTGGGAAATCAAAAAGACAGCTCCACCTGAAGCTCTTGCACCCTGGGTATAGTCTTTCCTTATAATATCATAATATTTAAATTTGAAAGAATCTTCAGAAGAGAGATAAGTCTCCTGTAAGCCGAGACAAGAGGGCTGATATCGATTTAAAACCATTTTATTGTCATCGGAATGAGCTTTTGCACCGTTACAATTCCACGAAAGAAGGTTAATTGCCATTTGTTGTCTTATTTTTTTATTGCTTTTGATATCTGCTCCTCCTCGTCAGTGGACATAAAATCATCATCAGATGGATGAATTTTTATATCCTCTTCCTCTTCAGTTTTCGACTCTTTTAACAGATCTTGTTTCGTAAGCGCGCGTTTTTTCACAGAACCTTTTATCTTCTCGTCCAAATTATTTCTAAAAGTCTGCATTCTAGTTTTACGCATGGCTTTTGTTTCTTTAAAAAACTTAGATGACTTTTTTGGTGTCATTAAATTTTTATTGTTTGATGTAGGGATGCGAGATGTTTTGTTTGGAGCTAAGTTATCGATGGTATTCACCGAGCTGCTTTGAGTATTTTCCTGACTGACAGTATTGTCTACTGACTGAAGGCATTACCACTTCTATTTTAGATATGTTTAGAGGGTTGGGTCTACCATAGATACTTTTTGTTTTGGAGTTTGTGGATTCACTATTGTTTTTGATTAGTGATTTTTCTGATAATGGATTTGGATTCACATTAGATGGGTTTTCTTTTTGGATCATTTTGCTTTTACAATGTGGGCAACAGCTGAGCATTGATGAGTAAGACACTCCAACAATGGGCGTTCTAGATTTTACTAATTTTCGAGCTTCAGGAAAAGGAATATTTTGTGTCACTTTGATTGTTTGTATTTCTTTTTCTTCTATCCATCGAAGGCATTTACGAGAATATGAGGGATGGTCTTCTTTACAATTGCTACATTTTGGTGCAGATGTACAAGATTTACTGTCGTTTCTATTTCAGAACAACGGCCGCATGTTTCTTTACCACGACAGGCTCCCATAGAGTGTCCAAATCTCTGGCATTTAAAACATCTTAATGGGTTAGGTATATATGGTTTAACAGGGCAGTTTAAGTATGCAATATTAACAGATTTGAGTGGTATAGGTACATTAAAGGTTAATATTAGATGTTTGGTCAATATTAATTTGGCATCCCGTTTAATAGTTATTCGTTTTATTAATGTAACATTTTGGTCTTTTTGACATCCAAGAATTTCTTTTTCAGAGTCGTATTGAAGCTCTAGTTCTGATATTTCTCCTCGAGATTGATTAAGAGATTTATGAGGGTATACAGTAACTTCATGTTCTCCAATTGATTTAAGACTCTGTAATAATTTAATTTGATTATCTGATTTCAATTCAATTAAAATATCCCCAAGTTTAGTTTTTTTAATGGATTGAACTTCACCAACTATTCCAAGTATTGTCTTATGAATTAAGACAGGGGAGACAGTTTTTAAATTACCTTCCAACTTTCTTACTATAAAGTATTTTGCGGTTATCACAGATTGCTTCAAAGGAGAAGTTAGCAGATAGCCGTCTCTGTCGGGACCAAAATTGCGGGAACCCATAATAATCAGACATTGTTCATCCCGGTACGCCCCCGCCCACCTCGGAGACCAACAAGGGAAGGCAGTTGCCGGTTCTGGGTACCTCCAGCCTCGGTAGTTACCTTAGGGGTGGCACCGGGATATAGATTTACACAGAATGCAAACCTAGCCCTACAGCAGTGCTTTCCTGTTCCCAAAGATACACACCACCAGCGGATTGACAGAAGCGGGCTCACTCCTGCCGCCCGAATTACGGAGCAGCCTGGGCCAAAGAGAACACAAAGGGAACCCAGTATTCCATTTTGTCCCTAACGGGTCGCCATGCACTTAGTATTAAACAAAGGCCAATAATAAAAACCAACTCAAAATAGAACTGAAATATCAACTGAACTCATATATAGATATAGAGATTAGAAGGGAAAAAAAATAAGAGAAGGCTCGCTAGGGCAACCCCGGGAAGCGACACCCGTACTTACCAAAGACGGTAAACCCTTCGGGAAAAGAAAAGATCCCTGGGTACCTCGGGGTTGGGACACCCGTACTCATCTATGGTAGGTCAGCCCATGAGGAGGGACTCATACTTTAATTTATCAATTAAATCTACAAATATCTTTTGTTTTGCACCATGGGATAAGCCAGAATTTTCCTTTTTAAATCCATTTTATGGATATGATTTTCCAGAATTTTTAAAATTCCACTATCTTATTTGTGATTTATTTTTAAAAAGGATATGATATTCTCAAATATGTCACACGTGTGGACTAAAAATTCAATTAATAATAAAGAGAAAGTGAAAATTAAGCTTTAACAAGTCAGGAAGGAGTGATATCCGTTTATAATGTTTCTTATTCACAAATAGGAATCCAGCCGAATAAAAAATGAGATGAGAAAAATAATGGTACTAAATGATACTGATATTTTGTATTTTCTTTTCATCAGCTTAACTTAGCTTAATTATATTAACATCTCGTTTCTTAAAGTAACACTAGAACTATTTTGGGACGGATCTCGTAATTTTTAACCTCAGGCTGAGAACGAGGACGACGCCTGAGTTGGAACCCCCTCTGCAAACTTCCACACCACACCAGCGGGATAATGCGACGGATCTAACGTTCCTATTCCTCAGAGTTACATGCTGAAATATTTAATAGAAAATTATTCCTATATCCTAAAAACTATTATTTTAAAGCTCTAAGAATGAAATGAGATTCTCGCATTACATTGACTTATCTTTAATTGCATTATTTCAAATTGCTATGAAAGTATCAACAATTTTTTTAAAGAATTAAATATTTTTTAAATGCAACATCTCCGTAAGCCAGAGATTTGAAAGTATGGTGGTGACAGATTTTCCCGAAAGTAAAGTACTGAGATCATAAAATGAAAAAAAAAAAAAAAAAGAGTGGAATAAATTGCTTAAAAGTTCTTTCTATCAGAGGCAAATAAAAGTTTCGTAGAAAAGGGAAGTAAATGCAGATGCTATTTTTCGATGAAATATTAATCAGATACAGAATAGATGGGAATATATATTTCAAGCAAACAGTATTTTGAAATACGGATATTTAAAAAAACCGGTCTCTGATAGATTGTCAATGATAGGATTTCTGAAGGTATGAAGATCGAGAAAAATCGCAAAAACATATATTTATTTCATTGTTGCTGACTTCACTTCTCCACAATCCAGTAAGTGTTTAAATGGTAATTCGTTCTTCTAAAACAAAATAATTTGAAATGAGGAATAAAAAATGATAGTGGATATAATTACAATTGCAATGAAATTAAAATTATTTTTATAGAAGCGGCAAATAGAATCCATGGTATGAAATGATTATAAGTTCACCATTTATTAAAATATGCATTGATGTTTTTTTTTCCTTCACCCTATGTAATTCACATTTAGAAGCGACTTATTATTGGCCCACTTATTTACAAGATTTAACTAAGATTCTAGAATTCTGAATCTTTTATTTTATGAAAATGAGTATTTCTTTCAGAATTATATATCTTTCGCTATGAAAATGAAAACTGAAAGGTTGATTTGAAAAAAATTCCCATTTTTAGTTTAAATTTACAAAATTTATCCTGTAATTACACAACTTTTCGTATGATTATTATAAGGTAAAATTTCTTAGTATAAAAATAAATGATTTTTTTCACCTCTCTTTAATTCTAAAATTTAAAAGACCACCGCAACCAGAAACAAAAAGGTCTATAAAAATCTTTAAGAAAATTAAACCATTCTAACTGTATCCCCAAGAATTTCTGCCAAACGTTTATCCCACAAACTGGCTCACAATTCTATTCTTTTCTGTTCAAAAAGCAAGCTAAGAATATCCTAGTCGAAGAGAATAAGTACACTGTCATTTTCGTAGTTTCCCGAAGTTTGTCTGATACTTCTTAACAGGCTTATGTTTCCAACTACAAAAGGGCGATCCCTAGAGAGCCACATAAGTCCACATTCCCACAGGGGTGAGGATTTATAGAACTGTCTAGGAAATCCAACTAAAGATGAAGATCTTCTTCATTGAGATGACTCCGGGGACTAGAGTCATCTCAAGATTCTCAGTCGCAAACAAGCATCCCTGATAGTCATTTTTTTAAATTATGATGAAATGATTACATGCGAAATATTGGAAAAAATCCCCGCAAAAAAATTTGCAAACTGTGGCGAATGTTTATATCATTTTGGTGGAAAAGGAATAATTTATCTATTGAAATTCTTCAAGCACCAATAATATATCGAGCTACCATGACAATAATAAATAGGTCTGATTTTTTATATTTTATCGTATTTTTATAAAATATGAAAGGATCATAGAACATTATTACATTAAATTATGATTAAAATAGCTTAATTTGTTTAAGAAAAATTTAAAATCCAACATTTTATTAAATTGTGCTAATGAAATTGATACAAGTAAAAACAATAAATATAAAATTTATAGCTCATTCCTCAGATCATTCTCCTCTGCTCATATGACCGCGGTGGCCTGGTGGTAAAGACTTGGTTTCAGAACCAGAGGGTTTCAGGCTCGAGACCCGAGTCCACCGAAGAAACGTTGTGTAAAAGGGTCTGGTGCACGTTAAATCCATCGAAGGCAAAGCGCACTCCCGCTGGTGTGGCGTGGAAGCTTTAAAGGGGGTGTGAACTCAGGTGTCTGCCTCGTCATCTGACCATCAAAATTACGGGGTTGTCCTAAATTAGCCTTAGTGTTACTTTGAAACTGGAGGTTAATATGATGAAAATCTTTGCTCCTCTTGAAAGCATTCGGAGAGGACGTCATACTACGCCAACCTTTATGTTTGGAGATAACGGAAGAGTGGATGTTAACGGAGTGTGATTTTAAATCAATCTTTATCGATCTTCCAAGTGTTTTGTTCCCTTTATTTAATGTTAATGTTTTAAATTGCTATTATTGCAACTGAAACAATCTAGTTGGGTTTATTCTGACAATGAAACTTTCTGTAGAGGTCGGAAAGTATTCTGTAAAATTTATAGTATCAGTGCTAAGGTTTTTTTCCCTAATTTCTTGAAGTTTCCTAGATGATACAATTTTGAGATTTAAAGGATTTAAAAAAAACTCCGTAATTAATTTTGTAGTTTTGAGAATATAAAACAATATTCACAAATATAAATGTTATTTAGGATATTTGGAATGATTAACTGCTTTTAAAAAAAATAAATATACTTATTTGTAAAAATTAATGTCCAAGTCTTTACTGAAAGATTAAATAGCATGTAAACAGAGAAATCGCACTCTGATCATTCCCAATATGAGTACTTTAAATGTCAGTATAATAGCAAAAGTAGCACAAGTTACTTCTTTTATCTTAGTCTATACATTTAAAAAAAGCATTTCTTTCAAAAATGCAGTAATCAGTGAATCAATCAAAAATAGACATAAAAATAATAATATCTATTATATTGAAGTAGAAGCGTGAAAAATAGTCGTTTTTAAAGATCAATTAGATAGCAAGTGCAGCCTTTTTAAATTTAATTTCCTGTTATAGGAAAGGATACTTTTTAAATTTCTCCAAATTAAATAATCAGTAGAATGAGAAAGTAATATGGCCCCAAATACACAAAGCAAAATTGAACAAATATGGTGTAAGAAAGCAAATATATTTGACGCAAATTTGAATAATAATGAGTGTGTTCTTTATAATAATGAGTGTGTTCTTTGAATAATAATGAGTGTGAGTGTCTACTTTGTTCCCAGCATTTTATTTCAGCCAATAATAAATGAACTATATAATGGTTATGGATTTTACCTAAATTATAATAAAAAGAAGATAGAATTTTATATTTAGAGAATTATTGTAACGTGCCATTTATTATTATACAATTTTTAACAATTTAGCTTGATATACTTACTAATTATTGCGAACTAACTTTTAATTAATATTTTGTGTGTATAAAAGTTAAAAAACAAATAAAAGTAAAATTTAGAGATGCTTTTTTCAACTCATCACGATCATACTAATTTAATTTGGCGTTAATAAAGATGAAATAGAGTAATAGAGTTTTTCTTATTTCTCAAATGTTAGAATTTTGAAATATTGTAAATGTACGAGTTCTGGATGGGAAAACTAAACTATTTTAATAATTAAAAAAAATCTTTCAATCAAAACGATTAATATAATTAACTATTTATCCATTTTGAGGCTCATCGCTTGTGAATTTGGAAAAAAGTTGTTATACAATTCCATAACGTTTATAACAATAAAACATTCATTTTATACAAAAAAGTAAAAAATGTAATAATTAAAATAAAGAATTCTTCTTTATAATTCACTGGTTAAACGGCCTGTGGTTACTGGTTTTATTGCTTAAAAATCATTTTTACTATAATACTTCTATGCTTTTAAAAAGTTTTAAACTCTTTTAAACTTTTTTAAATAAGTGTGAAAAGCGAATTCTATTACCTGTCTGATTTATTGCGAAACTCCTCAAACATTAACGTTAGAAATATGAAAATCAATAATTAGTTCTTGTATTGTAGTTGAAAAATAATTAAATTTTTGATTCATTAAAATTCTGCAAGAAGAGTATTAAAAGTGAGATTAGGAAACAATTTTTAAGTCATTTTTAAATTCAAAAAATATTATTTCTTCTATGAGCAAAATAATATTAGTTTAATTCAATTTTCGTATTATTGTCTACATTTATTTTAACACATTTTTGAATAATACTTTTAAATGTTATTCGTAACAATAATTTTCATCACTTATATAAAAATTGTTTTTTTTTTGTTTTTTTTTCAGTTTATGAAAGTAATGAGCATTGATAGCGGATATTCTTTGAGAATTTTGAATTCAGGCGTTATACAATTTATCCTAAACGGAGCATTAAATACTGTTGCTTAAGAATCTAAAAATAATACCGGAATAGTATTTACATTCGGATGCAACTTTAATGTGGGATTCACTTCTTTCTCATCCTCTTTTTTATTTAGGAGCTCTTTCTCTTTATAAATATCAATAACCAAGATCCTCCTGTCTAACTCAAAAGAAATAACAAATATCGAAAATAAAATTTGGCAAGGAAATTTTCACTTTTTCTTCTGCTAATATTGTGTAGTATATTTCCCATACCGCACTCAATTTTTCTATCATCCCCCGCAACAATTCTTATATTAATAAGCTTCTTCTTTTTTATAAGAGTTGCATCTTATATCAACTCGACGGAGACATACTGGGTAATCCGGAACAATCTCTCGCTCATGCCTCCCCGGGGTTGTAAGACATCGAATTTTCCTCTAGGGCCCCCTAGCACAGCGTGAGCCCCAAGCGATAAATTTAATTAAGGTGTTGCATAGCCTTAACGATCCCCAATTATTAATCCTGTGTCAAATGTCACGACGCAGAGCACGCAGAAGTGCTTGCCTTTTAATTAGCCTAGCGGGGCGGAAAGCTCTCCGTTCGTGCAGAATTGACCTTCATCAGTCTACCAGACGTGTATTAGTGGTGGAGGGTAGGCATGTCCCACTAATGCAAGAGATAATTTTTTCAACATATTAGCAGAATTTTTTTCTTTCTTTTTACTTGATGCAAAAGTATCCGTCGAATTTCTAGCAAATTCGCTATTTACAAAATATTTAGACATGATTAAATCTTTCGCCTTCCTCTCCTGTCCGGGAAAATTTATGTTTTTTCTCAGTTTTTCGCCGCATTAGTACAAACAAACAAACAAAAAAGCTCAAACAAGTAAACATTTATAAAGCGTTTTAAACGTTTAAAATTTTTAAATGTAGAAGATCGCTTGAAGCGCGATACGGCAGTCCTGCAGAAGTTTCACTTGAACCCGCTAGACGCGTTAGGGACGACGAAGAGGTTAATGATATTACAAATTTCTTAAAGTTTATAACTAACTACCAATGGCGCAGGAAAAGAAGGGGTGGAAATACATAGAATAAAGTCACGATTGAGTCATAAATTTTTGCTTACATAAATTGTTCAATATATAATTTATAAATCCATCCTAAAGTTATGTTTTAGAATCGTTTTTCTTTCCTTAATTAAACTAAAATTGCAAAAAAAAAAAAACGATTCCTTTAGTGTCATCTCATATCCCCATCCACAACTGAAATACCTTAAAATACCAAGTATTTTCGCTTACTGTTACATCACAATCTTTAACGATTTTTAAATTTTACTGAAATATTATGATATGTAATTATAGTTAATTTTTTAGGTATAAAATTATTAATTATCATTTATACTAGCGAAATAATAAATTTTAATGATAATTTTTTAAGCAATTCAAAGGTGATGTTAACAATTCTGAGAGTCACAAACATTGCATTTAACGTTACCCCGCATATATACTTGATATTAGTTCGTTATAAATTTTCGATAAAATGTGATTAAAAATTTTATAATAAAAACAAAAATTAAAAATTTATTTTTTATTTTGATATTTAAAAATAAAATTGCAATTTGACGAGAAGATATTTGACTAGGGATTATTTTATTGTATCGAATTTCACGATATTTGTTGAAGGTGTTTTGTTGTTTCCTTTTAATGAAACTTCTTGTAAAAAATGAAATGAAATAATTTCAATAAAAATACGTCCGTATATTATATGCTTGAATGCCCATGACTTGCCGAATGCCGAAATCGAAGACAAGATTATAACACATTTTATCAAACTCCTACTTTCTTTTTCTTTCACTAAATTCATTTTTGCTCGAATTTAAGAATTTTTCTTTATTTCAGGGATAAAACTAGATAGCTATTTCTTCAAATATTTTTTTGTGAATTTAAGAGGTACTACATTTTCGAACGTAAAAATGTGGACTTATGATATTGATTTCCGAGTGTGAAAAAGTGAACTTAAAAGAATGTGGAATGCAATATTATATTTTGAATTCTTTTCTTCAAATTACGAATCATCTTTGCCAGCTGTTTTTTCATTGTTGTCCAGTAATTTGCAACTAATGCCCCCCCCCCCAACCACCACTAATTTTTCCAATAAAATAAACAATTCCATTCCATGAAAAAAAAAGACTGGAATCCTCCCTCTACACTTTCTTAGATAGTCAAACTATAATTATTGTATAGATAATTTTTTGCCTTTTAAAATGTTATGTAGATCATTTTTTACAGCTATTATATCTCGAGTTACATCAGTGAAAATCTGGACAAAAAAAAATAATTAGATCCATTTTTATATTTAATTAAATATCTTGACAAATAGATGTTACGAAAATTTAAAAACCACTTATGGAATATAGAAACGGCTTACGAAAAAGCATATCCAAATTTTATGATACTTCTGTTAACCATTGTGAAAAATCCATGTGGAATAGAATATTGAATCAGATTTGAAATCTTCCGATTTCCCAAAAGTATTTATAGTTTCATTAAAAAATTGTTTCTACAACATTTACAAGTTTTCTAATATTGTATTTGTTTGTTCTAGTGTCTCTGGATCCCCGTCCAGTGGTCATTCCAATCCTGTCTTCTGTGATCGGGTTTCCGATCGTCGTGTTCGCTCTCATTTGCGCACTCCGCCACAGGGCAATAAAGCTGCGACGCAGGGATCAACTCAAGAAGCTGCAGTCGGGGTGAGAACGCTTTCTTTTCCTATTTTCTACTATTAAGTGCAGGGAATGGTGGTTACCTAACGAAGCCTTCACTTAAACATGACAATGTGGAAAGAGAAGAAAAGAGATTGGATTTTTTAATTGTATATAGGCAATCCCGAAGTTATAACTGAAGGTTTAACACAGCATGATATGTCTGGCTGAGGGCAATTAAGATACAGGCATTGAGGCTCGCTAAATTCTGCGGAAAGAGTCGAATAATGAGAACACAAATGATACTTTTAAAAACTGAATATTGTTGAATTCAATTGTATAAGGGACAGAAATACGACAAATACTCCCGAATGCTATCAAAGTAAGAACCTAATTTAAACTCAATTAATTTAAACATCATAAATAACAAAAAAAAATTACATTATTCCCTTTATTATCACATGCATTAGAATTATGTTTTGGCATACGTTATGAAACTGACAGCTTCTGAATTAGTTCATGGTTTGCTTACACTGTAAATGCTTCATTTAATAATTTGTAGTTACTACTATAATGTGAATATAGTATATATACTTGTGAGTGGAATTGGAACGTTGAATTAATTTGTCCACAAAGTAATTCCATTCAGTAAGACCATTCAGCAACAAAGTTTACTAGCTTTCTTTTACTGGAATAACGTACAATTTTTTTCATGAACTTTCTAAAAACTGTTTGATAACTTTTCTCAGATAGAACCAGGCACTATCGCAGTAACAGATAGTACCATTTCATACAAGTAATGAATTCAGTTCAACAATAAGAATCTTTTATGTTTTAACTTATTGAATCCCGATGAGGCGATGCAAGAATTTTCCTCCAATAAACGAAGAATTATAAATTCAATTCTACTTCTTTTGCCTAGAGGCGCCAAAATGCCTGTAATTATTAAGTGCAAATGAAGTTGCACAATGTCACTATTTTAAAGCTTGTTCAAATCGTTTCCATAATATTGCAAATGCATTGATCCTAATGATGTCTAATTTATGGCAATTTAAATGAGATATTTAATTTATAAATATGTGCTGATAATGTAAATATTTATTGTTGCAGTAATATTTTTAATATATTTCTGACATTCATATCTTCAGTTAATTAATAATTCAAATAGTAATGTTTTAAAAGAATCAGTTTGTAGAAAAACCTCAACATTAAGATTTTCCTATAAAACATCTAAAATGACACTAACTTTGCTGTAGATATATTTTTTTTAATTTTCTGATGATGTCTGATTAGATAATGATTTTTCATCCTCACAACAGTTATCAATTGCATCAGCTTGAAAGAGATGTATTTGGTCCATTAAAAACTTATTACATCTAGGCAATGAACAATTGGATTTTAACGTCAAGTGATTTAGGTAGTATATGGTTCTCTAAAGTGAATTACCAAATCCGGTGATAATATAACATTACAGAAAGGTAAATGTAATTTCAAAGACAATTTCAATGTTACAGACTATAAGTTTTGTTAAATTTACTTAGAATATTTATTATAATGGTTACTTTTTACTTTCATATGTATATGATAGACTGAATATTCATCAGTATCTTATGCATCATCCAGCTATTGTAGATTTGTTCATACAGATTCTGTTCCAAAGTGTTGTCAATCTAAATACATCATTGAGCGCCACAGTGATACCTTCTAAAATTGTGAGACATTTCTCTAAGACCCAATAAAAAAAAGAAACAAGCAAAGAAGAATTAAAAATTAAATCAAATGTCATTATAGATTATTCTGTAAAATTGACTCAAGAGGCATTGAAATCAAAGGATGCTGCAGAAACTAAAAATGCAGATAGGTACTTAAAAGAAACTCTGCTTCTTTAACAAAAATATGCTTATAAAATTTAATTCTGAAAGTATGTATATATTTTTATTCTTCAAATTAGTCAGTAAATATTATTTTCATTCTTTTAAAAGCAAAACATGAGTGCATTTTTTAAGAAGTACACTTTTTAAAAATTACACAAATAACTTGTTTCTAAGTGTAAAAATTCCAGGTTTAATCAGAGATCACCATCTTACAATTAGATAAAACTCATTTTCTCATTTATGTTTGGCTTTACTATAAGTGCGGATCAAAGATACAACACCCTTGATTAAAGGTTCAACACTTTATTGTACCAACGTGTAAGGTGTAATTTAAAAAATACTGAAATTGAATTCTTTTGAAAGAATGAAATCAGAACTAATAGAGTTCAGATCAGCATCCCCAATTGAATTGTAAATTTACTTACTAATCCAATGCAAAATTTAATAATAAAAATCTGGCAAGGCACAACTTCTCCCCTATTTTGCACAGCTAACAAGTTGAATGATAAAAGTTACAAACTATCGACAGTTTTCTGAGAAATGGAATGGACCCAAATTATTTTCCTTATCATCCACTAAGTGATAATTATCCACTTATTTTTCCTCTAAATGTCTTTTGGCTGAATCTTTTCTGCAAAATAAGACTACATGGATTCTCTTCGAATAGTCAAAACTCAAAGGCATTTTGTCCAGCATTCCTGGAAAAATAAGAAAAAATGTATAAAGTCGAAAGTTTCCGCATATTTTTGTTCAAACAGTGTATTTAAAAGACTTCTAACTTCAAGCATAGCAACAAGAGAAACTTTTGATATAATACTTTTTTTCGGTGAAAATTTTACAGGTTAATAAAAATTCCATGTTACGATCTCGTCAAAGAAACTAATGCTTGTCATATCGACATTACTGAAAAGTTTTAGAATTACGAACCATATAACCAAAGGAAAATTCTTCACCCTACGAAGAACAGAATTAGCGTTTCATAGAATATGCATTGAAATATTTTGAAAATTTATTATTATTCAAATCTTTCTCTAAACAATCTCATTTAAATTATATATTTTCAAATATAGGTATATATAGTTCATCTCCATAAAGTTTACCATAATCCATCTTCCAATAACTTCCAGTAAATTAACCCTTAATTGGGGACATGCAGTCTGTGTACATCAATATGAGATTTTTTGAAACCAACGAATGGGTTTATGTAAGAAATGGATGATGTATTCCAGGGAGGAAAGCTGAAATGGTCAGTGGATAATATTCTTACTTCGGAAAGTTGTATGTCAGAAATGCAAGATTTCATGCGTTCATAAAACGGACGAATAACTGTCGGACGAGCATTATAAAGTCGCTCTAAGAATTGACTAAGAGTGGTGAAAATTAAAGGATGTCTAGGTGTTGATGAAATTTTAAAATAATATTGCAATGATAATTTCTGGCGAAGCAGAGAGAGTGGAAGTTGATGGCACGTCACATACAAGCTTTGCACTGGGGATGTGCGAAAAGCTCCAGAGCAAATCCGCAGAGCAGAATGATGGATTGTATCAAGTTTCTTCAAAGCAGTATTGTTGGTAGAGCCATATGCTATAGAAAGGTAGTCTATTCGAGATAGAACCAGAGCTTCATAAATTCGGAGTAATGATATCCTATCAGCCCCCCAAGATGTGTTGGAGAAAACCTTTAGAATATTTAGCCTTTTTTTCCCATTTCTTTCGTAGAAGGGAGATGTGAGGATAGAAAGTAAGCTTTGGTTCGAAAATTACCCAGTGAAAAGGTACTTCTAGGACAACAGAAAGAACTCTATTGCGTATATAAATTTCAGGTTTAGGGTGAAGACTGCGTTTTCTGCAAAAGTGGACGCAACAACTTTTACTTGATGAAACTGTGTACCCATTCTGATTACACCATTTGACAAGACTATTCACAGCAGTCGGCAACTTCCTTTCAATCAGTCTTATGTTTGATCCCTGGCAAGAAATTTGCAAATCATCATTCTGATTAATGTGCCTAAAACTGATGAAGGAAGTATTAAAAGAATTTTAGAAATGTGAATAATAAAAGCCTCCCTCTTAGTGTCCCTGTGAAAAACAAGACTTAGCAGATGGCGCTAAAACCTGAGCCCTGAAATATCATCCAATTGACTGATCCTATTATGAAGCAATGCTCCAGACAATTTTAAAGGAAGCAGAAAGATATTTTAGTGATAAGGAAAATTGTACAGAAGAGTTCTTGGATGAAAGTTCGCATTCAACTCATTCTGACATGTATGTTCAAACGTAATTAATTTTTCTATTGATAATGTATTTTGAAAAATTTATAAAATATATTAATATACCAAGAGAGATATATATACAGAATTTATAGGTTGATTTCTATACTAGTTCTTAACCTGTATGTTTAAAGTGCCCTAGAAAACCGTGCTATGAAAGTCACACAAGTGGATAAAAAAGAGGGCCAATTTTACCCATTGTCATTTTTTTTAAATTTTTCATATAATTGTTGAATTTTACATTATATTTTCTTCTATATACCTTCATATACTGTAAAAATGAATATGATTTAAAAAGTAAAAAGTAATATTGTTTTTGAAGAATATTATTTATTTTAACATGTAATTTGAGAAGAAAATGTATGTTCCAACACATTTACTTTTTTCAATGATAATATATTTTAAAAATTTCTAAAATATATCTATAAATGAAGAAAAATATCTGAAAAATATATTAGCAGTTTTTTATTAGAAAATTTAATTTGAGTGTAAATGAATTGCGGTCTCGTAGACCGCACCTCCCCAGTTAAGTCCTAAAATTTCACTTCCCTAGTTAAGGGTTAAAGCACTTTATTCAGCTTTCTCATCAATTTCAACTCCCAATAAAAGATAGCAATTGAGTAGTTAAGTGAAAGGCAATCGAGTCACTTTTTTGGGATTGAAGCCACAACTTATTGCATACTGAGATTTTACATAATTGAAAGACCCTAATAAACCTGGCTGTCAGATCTTGGTGTTAATTCCGTGCTAATCACGTCGCTAGTGAGTAAATAAAAGAAGTGATTAAATCGATTTTGCTTCAGATCTCCTAGGTGTTTGTAAATGCACTAGAAAATGGAATAGTCACTTTGTAAAAGCTTTATGTAGCATAATTTCTATTCTCACATCTAATTTTGTTATTAATGCAGATCAAAGAATAAAAAATAATTTTATAACTCAGAAACTAATAATTAAATCGGAGTTATTAAAGTTTACAAGTTGCTATTCGAAAATTATTCCAATTAAAAATGGAAATTATTTCATTCCAATTATTTATAAATTATAATTATAAATATTTTAACATGACTTTCTTATTCTCCCGAATCAATAGTAAAATAATATTTTACAATAATATACCAATCAAAACAAAATCAAGAAAGAATGAAAAATATATTAAAACAAACAAATATATTAAATTTATTATCAATAGTGAAAGCTACATGAACGAAATTACCAAGTATTCTTTAAAAATTAATAATATATTTTTACTTATAATAAATTTAATGTGTGTTTAAAGTTTGATGCTTTGAATTTGTGTATGTATATACATTTTGATACTCTACAGACTAGACCTCTAACGAAGAATTTCCAAACATGGCATTTACATACTTGGGAGGGTTGAAATGTGCATCCCTGAGAAAATTTCCTAAATTTTAGTTAGCATTTTAATTAATTAAAAATTGAAGGAAATTTTACTTTATTTCCAAGATAACATCTAAAAATATTATTGACAAAAATATAAATTAATAGAAATATATAAATATATATATATATATATATATATATATATATATATATATATATATATTCAATGGCTTCTATTATTTTATGGGATTTTTTCTTCCATTTTTAGCGATTTTTTTAAATGTTAAGCATATTTTCCAAAGATATAATTTTCACAAAATAAAAATAAAATTTAGCTACCAAGAGTGCGTTCCGCTTGTATGAATAATATCAACTTTTATAAACATACTGCCCTCCAGCTATCCAGTTTAATAAATATATCAATTTCACTCTTATAGCAAACAAAATCTCGGAAGGGACATTTTTAGCACTTGTCTGAATAAAACAAAATAAAATATGACACAATATATTTTCTAGAAAAATAAATACAAAAATAAGTTCGCTATGAACTTTTAAAGTATCCATATTATGGATATTAAATAATTATGCATAATTTAAGGAAAATATGGTTGATATACAATCTAATTGAGACACAAGAGCTAATTTCTAAATTTTTCGAGATAGACATATAATTCTAATAAGAAAAATGGTCTACATGAAGTAAAGAATTGTGTTTTAAGCAGTTTGACTTTTTGCTATAAATTTAAAATTTCATAAATTCTTTCTTAATATATTAAACATAATTTTATATTGAATCAATGAAACTAATAACCTCAGTAATGTAATGATCCCAGTTCAGATCTACTGTACTGACATTTTTTTAAAAATAAATATTTGGTTTCATTAAAAACCTATTTCTTTTGGTTAAGATTTAATCTCTTCCATTTTAACTATTATATTTCAAACTTTAAAAAAATTGAGAGACGCATAGTAAAATGAATAGAAAGGTTTAAAACATATAAAATAATATGGATTATATGACTTTCAAAATATGAGACTTATAATTATTTTACTGTGGAAGTTAAAACTAAGTTACATAAAATAATGAAAAAAAAATAGTGATGAGCAACCCCGAAGAATCAGTCTCCTCTAAAGAAGGTTAGTTATAAATATGATTAAGATTTCAATTATCTGAAAGAATTTTCATTTGCACTTCTCTTTAGAAAAAATATTTATATTTTTAGAATAATAATGTAAGTATAATTTTAATAATGTCAGCCATTTATTTCAACTTTTAATTCCCAAACTTTGAATGGTAATTTTAAATGCATTTTAAGAACTCAGCAATTGCTTGAATCAGTCAATAGTCAGGAAAATTTCTGGACAATTCTGGAATGAATCGAAACACTGCGAAATTTCTCGATTTTCCTTTTGTTTGATAAGATGAAACTTCACATATAGATTTGCAGTGTTAAAAAATTACATCTAC
>JAPMOR010015759.1:0-18490 GCA_026543865.1 Argiope aurantia
TATTGGCATACTATAATTACGAAATATCAACTTTTGCTGTGAATTTCGCATTTTTACTAAATCTCTCCTGTTATTTGGCGAGTTATTTCACGATGTGTTGATAATATCCGAAAATCGAATTTGTATTTTAACCACTTAACTGTTTTATTCTCTTTACTATCTAATAAGATAATACCTTCTATTTTGGGAATATTTTCTTATTTTGATTCAAATGGAAATCCATTGAATACTTGACTTATCTATGTATTCGAAGGAATTTTTATATTGAATTATAAATGATTTATTTTTGCTTACAATTATCAAAATTCAATAAATCGATGTACGTATGGCATACGGGCAAAACAGTTAAACGTTTTAACACGTTTTTCTTAAAAAAAAAAAAAAAAGCAAAACTGCACTTGTCTTCACAAAATCCAGTACCAAATTTGATATATTTAAGTCATTGTGATTTCGAATTACCGTGTTAGCACGTTTCTGAAAGTGCAGATCAACAGATGGTCAAATGGTAGCTGGATTTGGTTCAAAATTTGACATGTGTGTACACTATAGATGTTAAATCTGTGTACCGAATTTTATCTCTCTAGCTTTCTTCGTTTTGTAATTGTTGTGTTAACTTATATTCGAACAGACAGACTTCCTCTGAACAGATTTTACTCGAATACGCAGACGAACATTTTTCAATTTTTTTTTTCTAACTCTAACTCGCTTAAATTTAAAACTCGGAGATTCGTCAAAATCTTGAGTTCGAATTTTTTGTTATTTACTATAATTTCTCAATATACGTGTACGAGACAGTAAAAATCATTATTTTTTCAAGTAACTTCAAGAATTACAATTTATAAGCATGTAGATGGTAATTTAAATTCATTTTAATTATGATAAAGACGCGGCGGAAAAATTCCAAGAAACAGGAAGAGCTTTAATCTTTTACATCCGTTGTCATCGGTCATTAAATTTAGTAGTTTAAATTTTAAATGAAAGCAGAATAATATTTGCACCTAATCTATCCAGATAAACATATTTCAGCAGTTAAAGGATAATTATTCTTTAACCGAGATTAACACGTTTCTGCCAATCGGGATTAAAATGCACCGAATATAATTACGCATTTCTTTAAATTGATGTTTTTGCAGCTGCAAGTTTTGTAAATACGCTTTAAAACACCTGCAAACGATATTTCATCGGCTTTGCATTCTTTATTGTGGGAAAACAAGTTGCCTTAAATTGTATTCCAGATTATTGAAAGAACACCATAATTAAGAATTATTCTAGATAGTTCCGAGGATTAGCGATGCTTTATCAAAAAGCAACAATAAATGTTTATGAAGTGTTGAGAAATTCTACAGTTTCGGTAATTTTTAAGTTCTTCTTTGTCCTGAATTGTTTAATTTTTTTTAAAGCGTTTTATCTCTTCCCATCCAGGTCAGATTTCTGCTTCTGGTTAATTCTGTTAACAAATAATAATAATAATAATAATAATAACTTTGACAGTGACTGATTGCGCTTCGCTGTGATAACTAAAGATAGTTCTTGGGTTTGTAATGTTATCTTCACATTTTATTTTCACTTAAAAAATTACATTCAATTTACTGAAATTAAGCGTAACTGATATTTAATGAACAGAAAAATTAGTACATCAGTTTATTGTAGCTTTTTGACCTTTGGATGTTTTTATTGTAAGATAGGAAATGTTAATTATAAAATCAAGCTTCTTTATTTGTATGTACATTTTTAAAAGGTTTACAAACGAAAAGAATACAGTATGACATTTCTTTTATCAATTAATATGAAAATTCATTTTAAAATCGTCATTTCAAAATATATACGTCAAACGGTTTATGGCAATTTTGGAATTCATTGCGCATCTTCAGGAATATTGATGTGACGTCACAACTAAGTGTTAAAACAACGTGCAACAACATAAGACATTGTATTTTTGCAATGCAAAATGACGTAAATTAATCGACTCTATTACATGATTAGAAGAACTCTTATGTGGTTTTTGTAATAAATTTCAGAAAAGCATTTTTCAGATTAACTTGATTATCTAACTTATGCATAATTTTTTAGTAAAATCAAATTTACCTTTTTATAGTATTAATAGCAGACACTTTTACTATAAAAAACTATTTACTATATTATTACTACTAGAAGTTCTATTTACTATAAAAGTACATATACCATAGCAGGCTGCAGGCATTATAGTGTAAACAATAGCATTATTACTTTCTTGTATACATAGTGTACAGTAATTCATAAAAAAATTCGAACTTAAGACTCTGATGATTTTCCTCGTTTTAGACGTCCCTGAGTTAAAAACACATTTTTGGAAAATGTCCGACTGTCTATCTTTGACTAAGGTAACTCAAAAACTCTTTGAGCTAGACGGTTGAAATTTGGTATACGGTCTTAACACCACATTTGCAGATTTCTATTAAATGTTGTGTAAAATATGTTCTGAGAAAGTTAGTCTGTTCGGCTGTTCGAATTAAGTTAACACGATAGCTACACAATTAAGAGAACTAGATACATACGATGCAGTACACAGATTTAACATCTATAGTGTAAATATCTGTCAAATTTTGTGCCAAATCCAGCAATCTGTCTGTCGGTCTGCACTTTCAGAAACATGTAAACTCGATAATCCAAAAGTGCAGTGACTTAAATATATGAAATTTGGTATGGGGTGTTGTGACTGCAAGTGCAGTTTTGTGTAAAATGGAAAGAAACATGTTAAAAACACATATTCGACTTTTGTGTATTATTAAGCCATGCCAAAGATTAATCGCCAAAAACACTCGCCAAGGATAACATAATAGTAAAAATACTAAATTCACCCCAAAGGCTAATATTTCGTAACTATTGTACGCCAATGCCATGTAAGGCGTTCTCTGGCATGATAAGTTCATGAGAGAATATGTGAGAAAGTTTAGGGGGAACAACTCTCGCTGGTATTTATCAAAAACGAGATCATAATGCGATCACATCTATACAACAGCTGTGCTGTCTTACTAATAGATTGAATGTCACACGGCCTGAATGGGAATCTGCTTGGAGTCCATTCGTCACTAGTCTAATTTTGGCATGCATTCCGAAATGTGCATGGGGGGGTCATATAACGAAGTTTATTACATGTTATATAACAGTGCGCAACTTCAAGCGTTGTGTATTGTTCGATTCAGTATTCTGGGACGACCACTTATCGACGATTCTATCTCATTAAGGGGAGAGACGCGGAAGGATGAGCGCATTTCAGGAATTCTTCGTCACTCTTTGACCTTGATTTTAGCCCTGTTAGATACTTTTGTGTTCAATTCTTTTTTTACGTGAATGTGACTATTGTGTCGTTTCTGACACTTTTATTTTAATTCAGTCCGCAAATAATCCGAGTTTATTTTATTGTTAAATGTAAACATCTACTCCATTCATCTTTCCTCTCACTCCTATTTTGACGAATTAAACCCATCCTAACGCATATGCACAAAAGCGCGGACGGTTTTAGAATCCTTTCTCAAAGGTAGGCAGATGTTAAATTATTTGCACCTGCGCATGCCATTTTATATATCATGCGTAGTTTGTTTTGTCGTATTACAATGATTACATCTTAATAGACTTCATTATTATCTAAATACGAACTTTGGTTTACAATCATTGTTTGAAAATTATCGAATTTTTATGATATGGTTAAACGTAATTTAGTAATTAAATTTACTTAGCTGTATTCTTAAGCCTGATTATATTGGGAAATTAAATTTTTTGGTTTCTGAGTTTAACCTATTTGCATTTTCTTAGCATTAGGTTAGTTGGGAAATCATAAGATTAAGAATATTAAATAATTTGAAGATATATTGCTTTCTTTTTACAATAGAGCGACTTTTATAGGGCTTTAAAAGTGCTGACTTAAAACGAAGATAAATAAATATATATTCGAAATTTTAATAAATTTTGATTATTACGAATTTTATACCACTAATGCCAATTAGTTTTAAAGCACTTATAAGAATATTTGTGTATAACTAACTATATAGCATTAAGAATTATAATTAAATTTTAAAATTAAACATTTGTCTTAAAAGTGTGAAAAATAATACATTTATTTTATATTTTCAGTAAAAATATGTACATTTCTTATTCTATATAATTATGCGCATTCAAGTGGATGTTTAATTAATAAAATTTGTCATTATCGTTTGACATGCTAATTATCTTTGAATACTAAATACATCATTTTGACTTAAATTGTTTATAAAAGGTTTTTTCCTGTTTTATTTTTTAAATAACAGCATTAGTTCAAAGATTTTTTTTTTAGTAAAATCTTTTGCTTTCTTGTAAGAAGATGAAATACAATGACTTTAAACTATTACGTCGTTTAATTTAATACCAGATAATTTTCATCGATTAATTCATGAGCTATGAATAATTTCCAAAACATGCTATCGATATCATAGCTCACATATTTCTCGAAATCGATTTTCTTTGATGAAATCGATAATAATCGAAACTTCGAGTTGCATAATCGGGAATTTTTTTTATCAATAAAATGATTACGAATGATTAAAACGAAACGATTTGTATATGAGAAACTTATTCATTATTGTATTTAATTTTTTCTTCTTCTTTCCCAACATTGTCTATCATCAGTTCTAATAAAGTTACGGAAATATTTTTGGACTTTTTTTACTTTTCAATTTACGAAATATACAAAGAGAAGAAAATATTGTAACCGTCAAAAAAGTCGACGCCTATATTTTGGCGAATCTCCACATTTTAGAATTCCCTGAGCTCGAAAAACTCATTTTTGAAATTATATCTGTCTGTCTGTGAACACGATAACTAAAAAAAATCATTGCGTTAGATTGAGGATATTTGGTTGGCAGGTATTACCCCAAATTCGCAGATTTTCATTAGTGTTATATTTTGGTTTTAATTTGTCGAAAAAAAGGAGCCCAAATTCGATTTTCTGGTACCTACCAGCAAGTTATCTCCAAAGATCGCTCGCTATAGACTATTTCGTAGTTACTGTTTGCCAGTGTCATGTTGTTGATACACAAATGTTAGGTTTATAAAACTATACTACGAAACATACAGTTTTTATATGCGGGATTCTGAAATTAAAAATCTGAGCATTTGCGGTTTTCATGGCTTTCCCAAGATCCACAATTTTATGTGGAAAGAGGGACATAATATTTTTTTATTGAATATGTGAGAAAGTTTCTTGAAGACCTTTGTTTTAAATAGGCATTTTAAAACTAAGCGCACCCTTTTGTAGTTATGTTTCCAAGCCTATTAAAAGCTGTAAAACGTGCCAAGAACTGTGCCAACTTTTTTTATATTTTGGGATAAGAGTCCACCGGACGTCTTTGGATGCTAAGCTCCAACCCACAGTTGATAAGAGAAAAAGGTCATTCAAACGACTCGCCATATAAACAGAAGAATAGCACACACACAAAAAAAGCTTATTGTAACTGAAGAAAGCTTGGGAAATATTGAGTATTAAGGTAATTATAAGGTTAAAAGCTATGAAAGCTTTTAAAATGCTGGACAATAAACAGCTATGTACGAGTAATCACGGTGGAATGTTTGTTCTATTAGCTGGTCAGATTTTTTAAATCTTAGCTTAATTCAGCAGCATCGCCATAAGCTGCTCATGATGTTGAACTCAGTCTTATCAATTGAATAATTAACCCAAGCTTCCTCGGTCCCTGTGTACATCCTCTTGTTAATGACCTTTTTGGTCGCGAGCCAGCTTGCGCTCAGAAAATAACATTCTCGCGTATTGATGTTGTCTGTGCCAGCAAGAAATGTTGATCCTCGGTTGTTGGTGTAATGACACAGAGCTCGCACTCGCGATTTGCTTATCTAATCTCGACAAAAAAGTTACTGTGTCAATTCTTATCTAAATGCGTGAATCATACCAAATTCCATTCGCAGACGATTGTGGAAAGATAAAAAAATTTTTGTGGGGGAAAAAAATCCTTTTTTTTTGTTGCTAAATTTGTTATTAAATCTTGATGTTTATTTGGATTGGAACGATATCTTTCAGCGTGCCTCGTTTTTGTTCATGAGGAAATAGCTAAAAAGATATCTAAAATCTTTTATTTCGTCATTAAAAAAATATTTCATTTAATTATCTGATCTTGAATTCATTGCTACTTTGACGAAAAGCTTTTTAAAATCAGGTTTTGTCCCGGATTGATTTTGTTCTTATCATAATTTAACCAATCTGGAATTTGAATTTTACAATTCTTTCGATTAGATAAATATTTGCCGATACAACCATATATCGTAAAATCTTTTGCCATTAACTCTGTTGATTAGTATACTATATAACTACTAGTTTACGATGAAATAAGTAGAGCAGCTACTAGATCCGGTAGTTAAAACGTGTCATTATTTCACCGTTTTATATCTATGTAAGGTAATTTCATAGCTAGTTATATAATTAATTGTATTTGAAATTATTTTTATTAGTTGACTAGCTGCTGCCTTTGGCGACCAATCGGTTCGGCAATATTAATACTCGCTAAAAGTATCAATTAAATATTTTATGGAACTTGGTTTCCTAATAGCATTTTCAACAAAATATTTTCAAATTTTTATAGTCTTATATAATTTATTCATATTATTATTTAGGCCTCAAGCCGGTCTATTCATTACGTATTTCTTCCTAGTTTACTATGTATTTCTTTCTAATTTTCTGACAATTTCTGTAAAATTTCAACTTAAAATTGAAGTGGAAGTGATGACACTGCATAATATAAAAGCACTTTTTAATCAAACATGTCTTTTTTTTATTTTATTTTTAATATGATAGCTGAAAATGGAGTCGTTCGGCATTGAAGTCTTATGAGAACTACAGAATAATTTTCATATCTCAAAAACTATTCAACAAAACCTTCTGTGATTCATCATAAAATTTAGATTTTATTTTTATTTTCAAAAGAATTAAATGACGTTTATAATAATACTTTATTTTATTTTGATCTATAAAACTACTTCAAAAATAAGGAAGTTTAAATTTTGTACAGTACATTGATCCTAAAGAATCATATTCAGCGAATTATGTTTGGCACTCCAACTTTTAAATAAATAAATAAGCGTTTCTATCGTGTCTTATCAAATCTGATCGATTTATGAAGTTTTGCATATTATAATTTTAGAACAATCAACATTCTTATAATCTTTTAAATAAATAAATAAATGTTTCTATCGTGTCTTATCAAATCTGATCGATTTATGAAGTTTTGCATATAATTTTAGAACAATCAACATTTTTATAATCTTAGGCCAATCTTGAGAAACCCAGGGCGAGCGATGATTGACTATCTTCTTTGAGATGTTCATTGATGTGGTCTAAAATCGGCCAATTTTATAGAATAGTGTTATTGAAATTTTCATTAATCAGTCAGTTTTAGTGATTGGTTTAGTTAAATAGAATGCAACTCTTTTTGTTAAAAGCATTAGTACCTCGAGAATATTTAGTTAAATATGATAATACACAGGACAGAGGTTTATGTAAAAATCTGAAATTCTTAATGCTTCAGAAGATTTATTGACTCAAATTACATAAAATATAATTATTTGCCTCATTTAGATAATTTTGTTGGCAGAAGTATGTCTATTACTAAAGTTTTACAAATCAGATGTTGGGCTCTGATTAGAGTGGATATCCTATGTATATTATACCAAGTTTGCCTTAAATAAAATTGATTGATTGAATTAATATGGGTATTATAAGATATAGAAATTTTTTTTCTTGCATTTACTTTTCAGATAATATATTTCCAATTTATTTCATTTCATACATTTCCCATGCACACGTTATGTGCTCATGCAGGTTAAATTTTATTTTTATTTTGTGCGAAATAAATTGTTAAAAAATTTAGTTAAAATATTTTTTGAAAATTCATTAAAAATGATAACTTAATTTATCGGTTAGAACAAAAGATAATTTTTTGAATTTCGTGTAAAAATCTCTTTTGTGCGATAATATTTTCTGAAATTATCTCGAAAAACGCCAAAATTTCGATTAAATTTTAATTAATTTAAATATTAATTTAAATGAATTAAAAAATAGTAATTGTTTAACTAACTGCTACGAAACCATCTTAATGTTTTGGTATTGTTTATAAGCAAAATTTGAAATATCTGAACAAATACTCATAACTAAAGTTTCAGTTACCACATATCAATCAGTTAGTGTAAAAATTGGTCAAAGAGAGGAGAAAAAAAAAATCTGTTTAACATTAGCGTTCGACGATATACAGTGTCTCACAAAAGTGATGGGACACTTGTGCGTTACAAAAGGAAACTGTAATAAAAGAAATAAATAAACATGTACAAAATTTTTTGGTTGTGTTTCATATTTAAAGTTAGTAACAATTATTACATGACATACATTTTGTCAAAATATTAATTTAATAAAAATACAATTGTTTAGAACGGAGCAAAAAGTGGCTCACGTAAGTGATGGGACACTTACTTTTCCATCAAATATTTATCCAAAAATTTTACTTTTTTAAAAGGTTTTAATATTTTGTTGGATTTTCTTTTACTTTTAAAACGTGATTTAATCTTTTTGGGATGGATTCGACTAATTTTTTTTTGTGATTTTTTGAGTGATTTTACCCCATTCTTCTTGAAAAGCACGGATTTTAATTGTTGTTTTGAAGAAATGGTGTGTTTGCGAGTTCTTGATTCCAATTCTTGCCAAATATTCTCTATGGGATTTAAGTCTGGAGATTGTGGTGGTGTTTTTATTATTTCAGGACAGTTATACAGCAGCCAGAGTCTAACGTTCAAAGCAGAGTGCTTGGGGGCATTGTCCTGGTAGAATTTAAAATCGTTATGAAGGTTCAATTTTCGTGCTGAAGATTTCAAATTTTGCTTTAAAATGTCAATATACTTGTACTGATCCATTATACTGTCAATAAAAACAAGATTACTAACTCCAGCGGACGACATGCACTCCCATACCATAATTCCACCTCCACCATGTTTTACTGTTGGCACCAAGTTCTGTTTGCGAAATTCTTCCCTGGGTTTTCTCCACACCAAGATTCTACCGTTATAACCAAATCTATTAAATTTACTCTTATCAGCAAATATAACTTTATTCCAGTAATCAGAATTCTTATTTATGTTGGATTTTGTGAAAGCTAGTCTGAGTTTTCTATTCTTTTCACTTACGAAGAATTTTTTCCTGGCTACTCTGCCGTGATATCCAGCAGATCGAATTACGCTTCTAATAGTCTCAGGATTAACAATTATTCCATATAATGCTTGTAAATCAGCAGCAACTTTAGGAGCACTCTTTCTTGGATTTTTTTTTTAATGTTTCGAACGATAATTCGCTTTATTCCATTGGATAGCTTTCATGGTCGACCAGGTCTTCTTTCATCCTGAATAATATGATTCTTTTTATATCGTTTAATGATATTGAAAACTGTTGAATGACTCAAGTTAACTGTTTCAGCAGTTTTTCTAATAGATTTTCCACGTTCAATATGCAAATTAATAACTAATTTTCGAATTTCAGGCGAAGTTTCTTTTCGTTCGTTTAGCATTCATGGCTGCACAGAGCTAAAAAACACAAATTCCAAAACAAACTGGAGAGAAATAGTGCAGACGATTTTATAAATTATTGCCAATTGCTTTTGTATAAAAATAAAACCACCAAAAATATTTTTATTTCTTATTTCAGACAATTTTTGTTGCATATCTAATGGTGTCCAATCACTTATGTGAGCTATTTTTTGCTCTGTTCTAAACAATTGTATTTTTATTAAATTAATATTTTAATATTTTGACAAAATGTATGTTATGTAATAATTGTTACGAAATTTAAGTATGAAACACGCCCACAAAAAATTTGTACATGTTTTTTTAATCTATTTTATTACAGTTTTCTTTTGTAAAGCACAAGTGTCCCATCACTTTTGTGAGACACTGTATGTCAATGAGCGGCTGAATAAAAACGTTTTAAAAAACGTTTATTTTAAAGTAGAAAATACTTTTATGTAAACTATTATAATGTATAAAATCCTCTTATCACTTGCGACTTTGTCTTTAATTGAAATGGGAATACCTGTCGCATCAAAGAATTTTTCAATCATAAATAATTAAGAACCTGCACCAAACGATTTTTAAAAACTTGTGAAAGTTTATATTTTTCTTTAGTAACTTTTTAAGAATGATATAAATGTAATTAAATCTTCTAGTGGCTGCTTATTATCTATATCTCGATATTAAAGTATCTGTGATATTTTCAATCAGTAAGAATGGTAACATAAAAGATGAAATAAAGTTTTTCTGTTTTTAGAATCAAAATAAATTAAAAAAATTAACTATATCTTTCATTTAATATTATTGTATCAAGTGATTTTTCATTTAACTAATTTCTTGCTGTTGTTTCTGTAAATCACTAATGCGTAGGATGCGTAAATCACTAATGCGTTATGTCATTCACCGGTTTCAGCGTATTAGCATTGTTATTTTTTGATGCCATTTACAAGTAGCCTAAGCCACTGATGGTTCTTATCCGCAATGATTGCATCTGATTTCGAGATTCTTTTGTAAGCTTTAACCCTTTATTGTTCTCAGGTATATATTCTTACCACTTGTAAAATAGTTTTTATGAAGGTTCAAATAAGTATTTTAAAATGATAAAAATTCGAATGGAGCTACCTTAATAGCTCTGAAATACAATGTGTATAATTTAACACCGTTTAAATTCAAAAGTGATAAATATGTTTACTGCTGCCCGTTCACGATGTAAGGATTTTCGTAGTGACATTAAGTTCCAGTCTTTGTCAATAAATTTTAACTCCTGAAAAAGTTTTCAAACATGAAATACAATTGTATTGTGTTCCTTTTGCCTAAGATATTCTTATATTTAATTATCTTTATTTATTTTTGAATTTATTTAATTTAAATTCAACATTTATTTTAAGAAAAGAACAACTTTAAGTAAGATATTACTGAATTTGAATTCCACGATTTCGAACTAAAAAAATTATATAGAGCAGTTTTAAATTACCTACAGTAGAATGGTAAGTATGCTTACTAATGAACATTTGATAGTATTTTTACTCTTAACGCTCAGTGGTAAGTATATTTACCACCCCTTATTTCATAAATTAAAGGGCAAATCAATGAACTTCTGATGTTTTAATGTTTACATCATCAGTTTATCATGATATAAATCTAAAAAGTTTTATCCGTCAGTGCCCCGGAATTATGCCCTATAAGGGTTAATTTTTCTTTCTTTTTTTTAATCATCAAAGATTACAGTTCTGGAATAATAACGCTATAAATATTTCTATCTTGCGTTTCCTAATATGCATCTAGATTTAGAGGAAAAAAATATTTCGTCGTGAATGAATGATGAATTAAAAATAATTCATTATATGTAGCTACTCTGAGGACTTGAGTGAATACAGGGCAAAGAACTGTGTTGGCCATATGTATTCGGTTGATGACGTGTATCACGTGAATATAAATAAACTGCTGACATTTGAAAGGAATGAATTAGCAAATGATTTTTGAGATTTTTAAATTGTTTATAAAATTGGTGAAACATTGTTTGGATTTATTTTTAACTAGCCGCCTAAATATTATCTGTTTAGCTCCAAGCATTTTTGAGTTACCGGTATCACAAACAAACAGGCAAATATAGCGTCAAAAATTAGTTCGTCGAACTCAAGAGATATCAAAAACATTGTCAAAATCTCTCGAGTTCGAAGGCCACGACTTAAAAATATGAAATTTGGTATGTGGTTTGGAGATTACTATTGAACTGTTAGTTTCAGTGTTTTGAGACACATTTCCGGAATTCCTGAATTTCCTTTATTGTTAATTTCAGAGTTTTGAGACGGAATTCCGGAATTTCCTTCATTGTTAAACTAGCCGCCTTTGGCGACCAGCCAGTTCGCCAGTATTACCGCTCGCTACAATTTTCAATTAAATATTTTAAGTAACTGGTCTCTTAATAGATTCTCAAACAAAACATTTTTAATCTTCAAATTTTGATAGTCATACCAAACTTATACTGTTGTTTAGATCGTTTCGTTCAATTTACTATATATATTTTGCTAATTTGTTGCCGTTTCCGGTAAAACTTCAACTTTAAATTAAAGTGGAAATGATAAAATTGCAATTAATATAAAGATATTTTTTAATAAAACCAAGCGTTTTATTTTATTTATCATCTTTATTGTTATTTATTTATTATTATTATTATTGAATATGAGTATTGCAAGCAGAATCGCTCGGTATTTAAGTCTTATGTGAACTGCAAAATATTTTTCATAATTTATGTAATATCTCAAACAGTAATTCAACAAAAATTCCTCAGATTCAGCATAAAATTCAGTTTTTAGTTTTGCTTTCAAAAGGATTGAAATGAAATCAATAATAATATTTTGTTCCGGCCTATAAATATATTTCAAAAATTATGAAGTCTAAATTTAATGCAGTAAGGTATCATATTCTGTGAACTATTCTGGACACACCAAATTTTAAATAAATGAATGAATGTTTCTATTTTCCACGATCAACTAAGACTTATTTATGAAGTTTTGAATGTTAAAAATTTAGAAAAACTCAACATTTTCATAATCTAAGGCCAATTAATCTTGAGAAACCTGCACGCTGATTGGCGTATTTTCTTTGAAACGATCGATGGAAAATCTAAAATTATCCTTTTTTTTTATTGAATAGTGATATTCAAATTTTCATAAATCAGTCAGTTTCTGATTGATTTAGTTGATTGGAAATTAACTCTTTATTTAAAATATTAGTGTTTCAAGAACATTTTGTTAATCGTGATTTCCACAGCAGAAGCTTTATGTAAAATCAAAAATTCGTTATTTATTAGAGCATTTATTGAATCGTTACATAAAATATAATATTTTTCCATTTAGGCCATTTTAGCAGATCTGTGTCTTACTAAAGGTTTACAAATTAGCTGTGTGGCCCTGATTTGAATGGATATCCTGTTCATATTAAACAAAACTTGCCTTAAAATAAAACTGATTTATTGGATTAATAATATAGAGAGTGTAAAAGATCATAAAATAATTTTTCTTGAATTTATTTTTTAGAAAAATATTTCATATTTGTTTCATTTCCTTCAGACACGTGCCGAAAATTATATTTTTGCAGATTTCATTTCCAAAAAGATTTAATTTATTTTTAATTGGAGTTTTAATCAATGTGATGGCAACACTTTGAAAAAAGCTAATTTTTTCCCATGAATGCGAAACGTGCTTAATTTTAATTTTTTACGAAAAAAATTGTTGATAAATATAGTTAAAATATTTATTTAAAAATTCATTAAAAATAGAAATTTAATTTTAAGGTTAAAACATTAGTATCATTGAAAAGATAAATTTTTGATCTTTAACTTCATGTAAAAATCTTTTTTGTGCAATAATATTTTCGGAAGTTATAGCAGAAACAAGCCAAACTTTCGCTTAATTTTTAAATAAATAAAATTCTAATTAGAAATTTAAAAAAATAACCTCCATGTGCACATTCCCGGCCTCCAAGGTATACACGTGCCAAATTTGGTAGCTCTAGGTTGAATGGTCTGGCCTGTATAGCGCCAACACACACACACACGCACACACATTGAGCTTTATTATAAATATAGATTATGAAAGCCAAACGATAAATATGTTTATTTCGGAGGTTGGAAAACATTAATAAATCAAATGCAAACCATTTTTTTTGTTATGTTTTTATTCTCTTTTACTGAAATAACTTAATTTTTTTTAAACATATTTATTTTCAAAGTTATTTTAGCATATGAATGGGAAATACGTAATGATGAATGTAATAATAATATGGATGTAATTGTGAAATATTATTAAGTGCTGTTTTATTTGGAATAAAACTTGCAGTAGCGGCAAAACACAATTTTGTAGCTGTATTGTTATAATTAAAATCTTCATGTACAATTTTTATGAGTTCTTAAGAAATAGGAAGCGTATCAGTAACAGATTACTAAAGAACAGCATTGAAGAGACAAATGGCTTCCTATTAGTGTTTGTGAAATGTCAGCGAACGCAATCATTCGACTTGATTATTTCAACGAAATGTCAGAACATGCATTGCATCTACACATTGTAGATGTATATTCAGTTTTTTTTTTCCCTTCCCTTCTTTTTTTAATGCAAAGTTTCTGAAATTTTTCTTTTGCTTTTTTGTTTAGTATGGAGGCGTATAACATGAAGCGAGATTTTGGTCCATAGTTTAAAGGACATTTTTTAAAAAAATTAATACATATACATATTTGATAAACAAGTGATTGAATCTGATGAAGCTAACCAATTATAACAGATTAATCAATTTATTAATGTAATTTAAGCATTTGTTTAAACTCGCAAAAAGATTTTTTTTTTGAAATTTTGATTTTTTAGATGCAGCTCTAAGAAAACATTTTTAAAATCATGGCGTGGATTGGCAATTGAAAAACGCAGAGATAGATATGGCATCCTGGCCTTAAGTTGTACACATATATCAAATTTTGAGCCATTTTCAATAGAAAGAGATACTTTTTAAAATACTTATTTGGTTGTTTTCGATATAATGTGTGGCTACTCAAAAATAGTGTATATTTGTTATGTGATTTTTAACATTCATATTAAGAATTAAAATATTGTCCAATTTATTATTATTATAATATTTATGTTTTACTATTTATTTGCAATGATGATCTTTCATGCATTTTTCATTATTTCTTTAAATTTTGTCTACACGTTGCTACTAATATTCATGGAAGATTTTAAATATATTTATTTATGCATAAATTGTTTTAGCTATACTTTAAAATAAAGTTTTAAAAAAATCAGAAAGATGGTAGCTTAGCTGTAAAACTGGCAACTGCATTCTGTATTCTTTCTAGATTTTTTTACAGCTGGTGTCATGGGGAAACTGGTAATTTTTAAAAATATGCAAAGATATATCAGTAATAAAAATTTGTAATTTATAAGCGTTTTAGTACAAAGTTTATTCGATTAATATGGCTGCAACTGTGTTGTGTTCTTTTAATTCCCCGGAACAAAAATGGCGGCTGCATTCTGAAATTCATTCAAGAACTTATTCCAGCTCTCTGCCGCTGTTGGTATTCTTACAGATACATTGAAATTGTTTTTGTTTTCTAGTTCGTTTTCTTCCCCTCTCTTTCATTGAAAAAGTGTTGTTGACGCAAATAGAGAATGAATACTATTTTTGCGCCATCGTAACTCCACTCAAAAGAACTGATAACGCCCACATTTTTTGGCGCGTTCCGCCCGCCGTCACTTAAAGCGGTTTTTATTTTTATTTTATTTTATTTTATTTATTTTTTTCTTTCTATTTCCTGATGAACTCTTAACATCTCTCCCGGAACTAGCGGCTGGTTTTACCTATGAAGCGATTTTGCATCTGCGTGGAAAATCCTCTCTCGTTTGTTGTTCGAGTGCAAGCCGTAAACGGTTGAAAAAACAAAGTTCTTTAAAACGTGTGTGAGCAATGGGAAGTTCTTTCTACGTTTGGTTGCATGCCAGTGCGTGTGGTATTGTTGCTGTGTGCTCTGCCGAATTAAAACTAAATTAACTAAAATGTGAGGACTTCCGAATTATTTTGCAAAATTATAATTGAAATTCGACGTAGATTTGTATTTTACTGGATTATCATTATGAATTTGGTCTGGATGTGTTAGGAACTTTTAAATTTCCAAGAAAATGAATGCTCTTTATTTAAAGTGATTCATGAAAAGGACAACTTGTTTTGTTTTTAGCGACTGAAAAGGATTTCTAGAATTTTATTTGGAGATGGGAATTATGCAGTTCGGCGGAATCAATATCCACCTCTTCGAAATAATAATAATAATAAAAAAAAACAAGTAAAAAAAACCCATCAAGATAGCCACCAAAGTGAAAGAACCACAATTTTTACTTATGTACAATTAAATTACATTGGTTGTATTAAAGTTGCTATTTTCTGTGTATGGTAAAATTAAACCAGAGTGAGTGATCTCCCCCAAACTTTTTCGCATACTTTCTAATAAAGTATTTTACCAGAGAAAGCCTAGCATATCATTTTCATATAATAATTACGAAATATTAAGCTTTGGTATGAATTAAGCATTTTTACTGAATCTATCGTGGCATCCTTGGCGAGTTATTATTTGGTGATAAAGCTCTGGCATGCGGTTAATACCATAGGAAAATCGAATCTGTATTTTAGATGCGTTTTCCCCAATCAATTGAAACAAGATTTGTTAAAAGGTCACTAAATCCCATACCATATTTATTTATTGCGTTTTTGGGTTATGGCGTTTTTTTTTTCTTTTTTTTTCTCCTTTTTTCTTTCTTCTGAAAGTACACACCAACAGACGGTCAACACCTTATTGAATTTGCCTCAAAATTTGATAGGTGTCTACACTATAGATGCTAAATCTGTTCTCTGAATTTCATTTATCTAGCTCTCTTCGTTTTCTAGCTATCGTGTTAATTTATATCGGAACAGCCTGACAAACACTTTGCCTGAGCAGGTTTTGCTTGAAATTTATAGAAATATATAAATTTGGCGTTAACACCGTATACCAAATTTCACCCGTCTAGCTCAGAGCAATTTTGAGTTATCTTTGTTACACACAGACGGATGGACATTTCCCAAAAATGTGTTTTTCGAAGTCAGAGAGGTCTTGAAAGTGGGGATTCGTCAAAATCTAGAGTTCGAATTTTTCGACGATTACTATTCTTTCTCTATACGGCGTATATGAGAAAGTAAAAAATAAGAATTATCTAGAATTAAAAACAAAAACAACTATAATGTGTTGATTTTAATATGACCTATATACTATGATTAAAAATCGGTCAAATTCAAGACAAACAGTCAAAATTTCTATGCAGAGTTTAATTTTCCTATGCTGTACCATTATTTATAAATGCATTATTTCCCTTGCTCAGCATGAAATTCATTCTTGCTAATAATTTCGAACTCATTCACCCCCTCTTAAAATACCAGTTCTACTTGTTTTATAAATTGTGTCTATAAAATGTGGTTCTTTTACTCTCTAGAATCCCATCTTTCCCTTGATGTTAGCAGCTGATGATAAAAGAGAACTCCCCGGCTAATTAACCCCTTGAACTGCGAATTTATTTAAATTCCTAATTAGATGACACATTTTAGTTTGGACTTAAAATTGTTATATCATCCATATAAGAACGAAAAATACACCTGCAGTGGTTTTGCGTGTTTGTCTTTTAAATTAATTGCCACTTAAATGCAGATTTAAATATCAAATATTTCGTAATTAGATGCATCTGTCTGTCATTTCATTTCAGTAAATGGAATTAAGTAAAAGTGGTCACTTGATCGGACTACTTGAAAACGCATCTGGGTTTATTTTATTTAACATTTTGAAACAAGTTCTGTCATGAATAAAATATATTCTTCATTGAAATGCTCATATGTAATAATTTTTTTAAGTAAGAAGTATATACCGTTACGTGGAAGTGAAAATTAACCAATGATTTTTTTGATAGAAGCATTATTTTTTTGTTTAGTTATGAGTTTTCTTTACTGCATTAGTAAAGTGGATGCTATTATAGATTTGTTAAAGAACTAAATTATCTCAATACATGTACGGGGAAAAAAAAAAAAAAAATCTGGCCATTATATGCTGTTAGAAACAGATGTTAACTTCCTACAAAATATTCTTTATAGATTTAAATGAAGTTATTAAGCCGTTGAGAAAGTCACTGAAATGCAAAATCGTTATGACTTACATCTAATATAGAATCCATGATATCAAGCGAACTATATTTTTATGATAGAAGAGAAAAAATTCACACTATGTACTTAGATTTGCAGTGATATGGTTAATTTGTTTTGTAGTGCATCTAAACCGTGTTAATTGTAACCAGCGTTTTTAAGCTCGAACAAAACTATTTATCGGAAAAATTGGTACTTTAAAAATAATATCGTTTGCAAAGTCATTATGTGTGAAAACTTTTCTGTCCGGTTGCCTTGCGTTTGCTGTGCTATTGCAGTTTACGCGGTTATTTAGATCAATGTTCCGTGGAAAAACTATATATATATATATTAATCTCTATGAAAATTACCTGTCAGAAAAATTCCTGATATTGGAAGAATAGTATTCGGTGAAAAAAGCACGCAACGTAAAGCTAATATTTTGTCCAATCTCATTCAAAACAGTATCGTAGAAATTAAGTACTCTAGGAATCCAAACTGTAATAATTAAGTACTTTGGATAATATCCAAATTGTGAAATCGTTATGTGTGAAGACCATAATATCTGAAATACTTGTATGTGATGTGCTGTCGCAATTCATTTATGTAATTATTTCCATGCTCTATGGAAGTTGTGTTAAATGAAGCTAACCCTTTCATCCTGTCGCTCCTATCAGAACTGTATGACAGCAAGATTAGTGCTATAGGAGTAATATTCAACCGTATAATTTAAATTCCTCCTTGT
>JAPMOR010015781.1:0-36039 GCA_026543865.1 Argiope aurantia
CAAGTACAAAGCTTTTTAGGCTTTACTAGTTATTTCAGGAAATTTATACCCCACTATTCAAAAATCGCAAAACCCTTTAGTGATCTACTAAGAAAAGACATTGCATTTAAGTTTGAATCTGAACAAAAGGAAGCTTTCCAAAATGTAAAGATATTTTAACTCAGGAGCCAATTTTGCATCTCTATCAACAGGGATCAGTTTCAGAACTCCTTACAGATACTAGCAGCCAGGGATTCGGAGTAGTGCTGCTGCAACAGGGAACCGGCAATACGTCTTATCCTTTTCATTATTTTAGTCGAAAAACATCTCCACAACAAGAAAAATATAGTAGCTACGAGTTAGAAGTTTTGTCTGTAATCGGAGCGTTGAAAAAATTTAGACATTATTTACTGGGTTCTAAGTTTAAAATTGTGACTGATTATTCCGCTTTTCAACAAACCATGAGTAAAAAAGATCTAACACCAAAAGTTGCAAGATGGGCTTTACAGTTAGAGGAATTGGATTACCAAATTGTTCACAGATCAGGAAAACAAATGACACACGTCGATTCTCTTAGTCGAAACGCAGTACTTGTTGTTACTCGTTCATATAGTGAAGTGACCACTAAAATAGCCAAAGCTCAAAATCAGGACGAATTCTTTAAGAAATTAAAAGCTTTGATAGATAAGCAAGAAGACGGTGAACACATTGTGAGAAATGGAGTTTTATACAAATACGATAATGGTAGAGAATTGCTCATAGTCCCAGAAGCATTACAGAGAGAAATTATTCGAGAAATTCACAATAAAGAGCATTACGCTGTGACTAAGACGGAAGAAATTTTAAAGTAAGAATTTTACATACCAAAGTTGAGGTTGAAAATAGAAAGTGAGGTTGCTGATTGCGTGGAGTGTATTTTTTGTAATAAGAAACGTAGGAAACGTGAAGATTTCCTTAACCCCATCCCAAAAGAAAATTTGCCTTTACGTATATATCATATCGATTTCATTGGCCCTATGCCTTCTACAAATAAGAAATAGCAGCATATTTTTTCGATAGTCGAAGCTTTTACAAAATTTGTCTGGTTTTATCCGGTTAAATCAACATCTATCTACTCAGGATGCAATTACTTAAGCTTCAACAATCTACTTTTGGAAATCCGACGAGAATAATAACAGACAGAGGTTCAGCTTTTACCTCAAAAGAATTTGAAACACACTGTCAGGATGAAAATATTGAACATTTCAAAATTAGCACAGGAATTCCTCGCGGAAATGGGCAAATTGAAATAATGCATAAAATTTTAATACCCATTTTATCAAAACTCTCGATAACAGACCCTACCAAATGGTATAAACATGTTGCATCAGCGCAGAAAATAATCATTAGTACTGTTCCGAGGAGTATCCCGAAACAGTACTATTGATTATTTTCGATTATTTACACCGTTTGAGCTTTTAACTGGAGTAAAATTAAAAGATACAACTGATTTACATTTAAAGGAAATATTGGAAGAAGAATACACAAAAGCAGTGATGGAAGATTGAAATAATATGAGAGAAGAAGCAAGGGAAAACATTTTGAAGATGCAAGAAGAGAATTGCAAAAGTTTCAATAATAGCGGAAATATAGCGGAATTTTGTACAAATGTCTGCCCAAAAATATTAACGATATCCAATGGAGTAGAGTGAGTCGTACTTCCAGTTTTAAGAACAGGAAAAGAAAATTCCCGATAGACTCCATTTGCTGCCTTCACCTTCTTCCACAACTGTTTACTTGTTGTACAAGGTGTAATCGAAGATGCATATTTTATCCAAGAATCCCTCTGACTTCGACGACAAGCAATGGCTTTGACACGTTTGAATGCGACGAGATTTCTTGTGGTGGGGTACCTTCGGAAGATGTTCCACAGCTTTTTGTGCTGTTTGTGACTGCCACGACAGGCTTCATTCCACCAGGGTTTTCAGAATTTCCGTAGGTGTGATGAAGTTTTAGGAATTGTTTTGTCAGCGGTACTTATCAAACATTTAATGACGTTTCGTACTGCTTCCATGTAGTATTCACCATAGACTTTGTAATTTTTGCGAATTGTTTGAAAGCATCACAATCCGCTCGCTGGAATAGATAACGCTGTGAAAGACAGGTTCAGACAGGAACGACATAGCTAACTGGCCACATTAACCATCTTATGTGGTTCATTATTAATTTCATTATTAATTTTCTTTTGTGATTATTGAGTTTTACTTATATAAATGTGTATTAACATGCAGCAATACTTTCTTACAAATATACCCTATTATTCATGAAGCTAAAAGCAAAATTTTGAAGAATTTATTCTATATTAATTTACAAGTCAAATTATACAAAATTAAATTTGGTATTGCGTAAAATAATTTTTTTGGATTAAAGGTATTTGGCTACGTAAAATTACATTATGACGCACATACACACACAAATTTATACATATATATATATATATATATATATATATATCATACTAAATTCTTTGTAATTTATTCCAGAAATACTTCGCTAGAAATTTTGTGCATTCCGATCATGTTTTCAACGAGAAGATAATAAAGCAAGATTGCCGTCCGGTTCAGCAGCTCTGGATATTGCAACAAAATTGCATTATCACAGACTGCTGTTCCTGAGCGACACAATATATGTAGGCTCTTCCGAGTCGAATTTGGAGGAATCATTTACAGTTAATATTGGGTGCTCGGAACCAATGGTATATTTTGCTAAAATCTTTTTAATTCTAATATAATGCTTTTATTTAGTTGATGAATAACTTATATGTATATTTAGTTATAATTAGGCTTAATCATTGACCTTTATCGTTTGATTAATTTTTCAATGTATAGTAAAATATAATTTTTAGATTTCTATGGAGGAAATGGATGTGGCACAGTCTAGCGAATATATTGAAGAAAATACCCCAGAGACTTCAACAACACTTCAGAAAAGATGTTCAACCAATTTTAATGAAGGTCCTCCTCCCAAAAGACGCCGCCAAACAAATGTGGGGGAGGATATACTGAAAATAGTATCCAACGAATTAAAAAAAAAAGTGATGCTTCGGAATCTGTTCCCCATGCTGTGGGACAACTTGTTGTCTCTACTTAAAAAAACTGGCACCACCGTATGGGGAACAGTTTACCCGAAGAATATTCGAACTTGTAATGGAAATTGGAGAGATCCAGCCAGATATTTTTTCGTAAATAAAAAAAAAAAATGTTGATGTGAAATGATTTCTTTTTGTGAAATATATCTGATCATATTGAATCTTTTGATAATAGTAATTTCTTAAATAGTTCATTAACAGCCTCTATATGATTTAAACATTTTAACTCCTATGTTAATGTGAAAATTAATAAGGATTAATTCTTTTTTCTAACCTTGAAATAGTTACCATATAGTACATTTGAGGGAATCATAAGATATGAATGATTCAGCTACTGTTTCATCTTTTTAATGCAAAAAAAAAAAACATTTTTCTATTTAAATAGTGCATAGTGAGAAAATGCTTCAAAAATTAAGCATTTTTAACATTCATATATATGTGCGCCTGTTTATTTTCTAAGCATGGGATGTTTATTATAACGCCTTAATTTTAAAAATTTTAATAAAAAATAATTTTAAATGTGTATTTTTGAAATTGTAAATTATTACTGCAATAAGATAATAATTTTAATTCCTGCAACACTGCAGGAGCATCTATTGTAAAACATATTTGATTTTGAAAAAAACAACATAAAAACGATCATACTTTTATCATTACCATAAAATTCAGGCTTCTTTTTAATTTAACAAAATACCAGTTAATTTGGAATGATACATCTATTTCTGATTATGTATTGGCATTGAGAAAGATCCATAGAAACAAATTAACGAAGACTTGAAGCATTATAAAAAAACAGCATTGTAGTTGAATTTTTTTTAAAGAGTAATTTTTGAAGCTAGTGTGAGACTAAATGCTGAATTACCTTTGTACAGACGCAGATACAGTAAAAAGTGTTTTTGTTTGTTAACATGTTATTATTACTGCAAAAATTAACAACAAAACTGTTATTAAGAATAATAAAAAAATACTTTTATTATTTTACAAAATTCCTTTTTACAAATTTTAATAACCATTACAACCAGTTGAATGATACAATAAGATCAACAAAGGAATGAAAAAGACATTCAGAGGAAAAATTGCAGGAGAAACATTTTCAAATTTGATGAATGTACAACTTGTTTGATTTTACAATCCTTATTATATTCATGATTTAATTTCAACTAATACAATAACTTTTTAGCTGAAAATAAACATGCCAATAGAAGTAGGAATTTATTACTGAATAATGGAATTTCATTGCACAGGCTTCATAATTTATCTGGAAGTTTGATAAGATTGCAATAATAGTTGTAATTTTTTTAATTCAAACTATCATGGGCTTTTCATATATTGAAAGCTAATGAGATCACTAAAAAACAATTTATGCCAAATTTTATCACATAACTTACTGAAAATGAGAACAGGAATAAAAAAATGCTTTATTATGTAACAGATTTAATAAATGTTAATTGAATAGTACAATATATACAATAGACAATACATGTAAAAATTAATGTAAAAGGCACATATCGTTCTGCCATTTAACGGCACCAACTCCATTAAAATATCTACAGAACTTTTTACGGATATCTTTAGCCATTTGTCCAGGGTTACCTTTTCTCTGTAATAATCGAACAAAGTCTTCAGATGCATAATGCCTCCAGTCACCCTTTTGAATTTCTTTATTCTCAATTAATTCTACATCAATACTACAGGGTGGTATATAGATGTTAGAATTCTTAGAGATTAAAAAGTTGTGTAGAGCACAACATGACAAAACTATTTTTGTAGCATTCATTGAAATTGTTGTAATTCCCTGCTTGAAAATTTGAAATCCAGCAGCAAGAATTCCGAATGCATTTTCTGAAACCCTCCATGCTCGAGACAAACGAGAATTGAAAATACTTTCCTCTTCATTCAACCTTTGCCAGGATAAGGTTTCATGAGATTGATTGACAGAGGAAAAGCATCATCAGCAAAAAGTTACATAAGGCACTTTAGTATTAGTTAATGGCAAAGTATTCGCCACTGGAATATTTAATGCACTTTTTTCCAGAGCTGACTTTAATTTACATTTTCCCCATACACCCCCATCACTTATTCTACCGTTTGTACCTACATCTACAAAAAGAAATTTTAAATTGGCATCAACTAAAATCATTAATACAATACTAAAGTCTCCTTTGTAATTATAGTAGAGTGAGCCAGAGTTTGGAGGGGGAGAAATTTTTATACGTTTTCCATCCAGAGCACCAATGCACTGAGGAAATTGCCACATAGTGTAAAAATCGGCGCTCACAGCTTCCCATTCAGTCTTTGTTGACGGCACATGCAGATGATTTGGGATTAACACTTTCACAAGTGCATTGCACACCAATATAATAATGCCTAATGAAATTCAAAAATAGAATTTGAAATATAAAAATTTTATGCTGTAAAAAATGATATAGGGAAATACAAATAAATTCAACATACCTGATATAGTGTTTTGGGCAATTCGAAATTGGAAAGATGGGGAGCTTTATGTTTCACCTATAAAGGTAAATGAACATAAAAAACATGCTGCTAATTTGTTTTATTTCATTAACACAAAATAAAAATACTACATGCAACATATAAATCAAATTTGTGGTTTATATTATCCATTATTCATCCAATATCTGAAGATACCTTCATCTTTGATAACTACAATAATGAAATTTAAATTTTTGAAAATTATTTGCAAGCATTTAAAAAAAAAATCAAAGATGCTATTTCAATTAGATTATGTAAATATGGAGAGAAAAAAAACATATTTTTGGAAAAAACCTGGATTATCAGAGAAATATAAGAAAACAAATATTTGTTATTTAAATATTAAAATGCTTGTCTTTTTAATGTAAAGAGCAATGTAATAAGTGAAAAAAAAATATCACCAGATGCAAAGTATCTGAGGGTCACAGCAAATTTTTCTCCTGGAGTGATGGCTATTCTCATGTTCATACCTCTTCCAGAAATATAAGGATATACCAATGATAGAAGATACTCGAATAATGCTGTGTTCATTCTTAGCCATCTTCTATAACCTTCAGCATCCTAAATTTAAAAATGCAATTTTAATTTTTCAGACTGAACAACTTTTAAGATTGAATGATTGAATGGTTTGAACATTCAAACAATATCAATTCTGTTCATTAATACAAAATGTGCTAATAATGAAAATTCCTTAAAAGTAAATAATCAATAGACAAATCTGGAATTCATATCTTAGGTACTGCAACTAAATTAATTAAAAAATTACTCCACTAAGCAAGGACAGTGCATTTTCTAAGCAAAGATAATAATAGAGAATTCATTTTATAGCTGCATCATTCCGTAAAATTATCAAACAATTTATATAGAGAAATGCAAGCTAATTTTTTGCTTACCTCCAAAGCCAATTCTCTCATTAGGTTTTCATAGCAGCCTTTCTGTCTACGTCTAAGCAGCCATTTCCGCGACCACAATTTTCTTTTCGATTTCTCTTTTTCTTTTAGCACTGTTTTCAGGATAATGCACAATAGCGCTGTCTGAGCAAAATCCATTTTGCACCGAGCAATTCAACAGAATCCAACAACTCGAGCAACAGAATCCAACGAGTTATAAAATGAGAAAACTGCAGATATTCACTAAGTAGAAGAAGTGAAAAAATAGCGATAAATACACCATAAAGTACACCTTTCTTTTTAGGTTTACCAGACAGCAAATTCTCAAGCGACGTACACTTCGTCTACACTTTCGTGGTCGTTTGTAAACGAAAGTGTAGACGATATTTGGTCGTGTGATAAGGCCTTTAGGAATCGCGCGGAGCGGTTGTATTTGCATTTTAGTTCTAGAAGAAAATTTCTATACAATTGTGAATTCAAGATGTCGGAACTGGAAATGGCTTTGTGTCAAGCCCCTGATACCAGCGCAGGGCCAGATGGAATCACCTATAATATGCTTCACCATTTGAACACCACTTCTCTTTCCAATCTGTTACTTTTATTCAACAGAATTTGGAATGAGCAGAAATATCCTTCACAATGGCAGGAAGCAATTGTGATTCCAATCTTAACACCCGATAAAGATCCATCGAAACCTCTAAACTATCGACCAATCGCTCTTACGAGCTGCCTGTGCAAAACATTAGAACGTATGGTGAATGCTCGTTTAATTTATGAACTGGAGAACCAGGGTTGCATCTCCCCTATGCAAAGCGGTTTCCGCAGAGGCAGATCGATCTTTGATAACCTCATTTTACTTGAAACAGAAATACGCAATGCCTTTGTTAGGAGGAATCACCTGGTCTCCATATTCTTTGACATTGAGAAAGCCTACGACCGTGTTTGGCGCTATGGTATATTATGCACACTTTTTGAATTTGGTTTTAGAGGAAACATGCCCTTATTTATACAAAACTTTTTATCACTTCGTACGTTTCGTGTTCGATTCGGTAATTTTTATTCAAATCATTTTATACAAAGTGAGGGTGTTCCTTAGGGTAGTGCCCTTAGTGTAACACTTTTTATAGTTCATCTCAGTAATGTTTTATCTGTTTTACCTTCATCTGTTCATGGACCACTCTATGTTGATGATCTGCAGATCTCATGCCAAGGTAGCAACATGAATTTGATTGAGCGACAATTGCAAAATGCAGTTGATAAGAGTGGTAAATTGGTGTAATAACAATGGCCACACTATCTCTCCCGAGAAGAGTCGATGCATTCATTTCTGTAGGAAAAGAAATATCCATTCAGATCCTGTTATCTTAATATGAAATACGGTAATTCCAGTTGCGGCTGAAATACGCTTTTTGGGTGTAGTTTTCGATTGTAAACTTACTTTCCTTCCTCATATCTTACAACTGAGGAAGAGCTGCGAGAAAAACTTGAAAGTACTCTCTAAAACATCTTGGAGTGCCGATCTAACCTCCCTTTTCCGTGTCTATCAAGCCGTCATTCTTTCGCGCATTGACTGATTGATTGTTTGAGGTTTTATGGCGCAAGAGCCATGAATTCTTTCGCTCATAGAATATGGCTGTATGGTATATGGTTCTGCACGCCCTTCTGTTTTGCGGCGTCTAGATACTGTACACCATTCTGCTCTCAGGATCTGCTCGGGAGCTTTTCGCATTTCTCCAGTTGAGAGCTTATATATTATTTGCCACTTTATTTGCGATGTAAAAAATTGTCTACTTTATATTATTTTCGTGCTAAGTCCGTCTCAAATCATCCCATATGCAGCACGGTTATACCTGTTAGTCTTAGAAGAATTAATAATTCCCGATCGTCAAATATTCTTCCCTTTTTAGAGAGAATTAAAATTTCCCTGAATGACTCGAATCTTTATAATTTTATCATTAAATCTCTTGATTTTTATTCCTTTCCCCCTTGGGATATTCCCCATTTTTCTTTTCTGAACCAATTCTTGGGATTTGATAAATTTTCGTCTAGTCCTGTTATTTTCCACAGATTTTTCATTAGCACCGGTGTCAGTATTTTTCTTTTATCCCAGTATACACAGATGGCTCAAAATCAAACGAACATGTTGGTTGCGCCATAGTTACTACATCAGATACACTCAACTATCGTCTAAACAACAGTTGTTCTGTTTTTACTGCTGAGTTGGTGGCAATCAAGCAATCTACAGGAAGTTCCGCCTTCTTCTCAGCGTAATTTTATCATATAAACCGACAGTGTGAGTGCTTTCGAGGCACTTGCACCTTTTCCCAATCATATGCATTCAGAGGCCATCCAAATCTTATCCAACTGGCATTTATTACAAAACAGGGGCTTTAATATTCTTTTCTGCTGGCTTCCGGGTCATGCGGTCCCCTCAGGGGCTCACCTACTGTAGGTGAGTACCGGTGTCCCAATCCCGAGGTACCCAGGGATCTTCACTCATTTTACGTTTACTCTCCTCTACGCCTAGTGCTTTCTACTTGATCCTTCCATCCCTCGACGGCACCCCTCAGGGGCTCACCTACTATAGGTGAGTACGGGTGTCCCAATCCCGAGGTTCCCAGGGATCTTTACTCCCTTTATGTTTATTCTCCCCTCCGTCTTCTGCTTTTAGCTGTCGTTCTTCTTTCCCTCGAGGGTAGGCGAGGGAGCTCTCCATGAGAAGCAGTTGCCGCTCTGTTTCCTTCCTGCTTCTCATGGAGAGCAAATACCCCCACGTGTTGGCCGTGCGTGGCGACCCATTAGACGGGTGGTGCACTGTGGTCCCCGGTGTATCAATCGGCTGGTACCTTGTCACCTGAGTGGCTGGTCTGCTAGGGATCAAGCGAAGGGGTTACTCCTTGGGCTTGGCGTTAAGGGTGGTCACTGTCCCCGGGAGTAACTCCCAGCGTATAGGTACCGATTAGCACTAAGGTAAGCGCCGAGGTTGGAAATGTCCAGAGCCGGTGGCTGCCTTCCCTTGTTGGGCTCCGTGGTGGGCGGTGCCGTCGGGCCCGAATCTCTCTTAATATCGCATGGCTCCTCCCAAGAAAGGTCCCTTTAGTGGGCGTCATAAAGTTACAATTTCTTTTAACAATAACGAACACTTTGATGCGTTTTTTGTATTAAAACGAATTTCTGACAATAAAGAAACATTTGAAACAGTCTCCCCTTTCCTTGTACAAAAGGCTATAAATGCTACAGTCGGCGAAGTTGCATCGATTAGAAAGATGAGATCTGGTGACTTGCTTGTGGAGGTTTCTTCTCGTAAGCAAGCCCAACAGATACAAAAACTTAAATCATTGGCAACAATAAGAGTTTCTGTAACCCCTCATCAATCACTTAATAGCTCTAAAGGCGTCATTACCTGCGGCGAAATACTAAATCTTCCCGTAGAGTTAATTGTCTCGGAAATGAAATCTCAAGGTGTTACACATGTACGTCGAATTTCCATACGACGTGATGGACAACTACTTGAGACGAAACATCATGTATTAACTTTTAAAACTTCTAAATTACCCGAGTACGTCTATGCAGGCTATATAAAGTTACCGGTGAGACCCTATATCCCTAATCCTCTAAGGTGCTTTCAGTGCCAACGCTTTGGTCATTCTAAAATGAATTGCCGCGGGTCTCTCACTTGTGCCCGCTGTGCACAAAAAGGGCATGATAGCCAACAGTGTACCGCAGAAGAAAAGTGCGTAAACTGTGGTGGCGATCATCCCTCATATTCTCGATCTTGTCCGCGTTGGGCACTTGAAAAACAGGTTGTGACAATAAAATTCAAGGAAGATTTATCTTATCCCGAAGCCAGACGCAGGGTTAAGGCACAAACCCCAACTCCTGGTGTCAGTTATGCTTCGGCAGTTAAGAAAACCTTCTGTGAGAATTGCTCTTGTGGGAACTGCTTAAAATATGCCAGGAAAACAACAGATAATGAAAAAACTTCAGATTCCGATACTGAACATTCTCTGCAAACTAATACTGATACTCAAAAAACTGTTAGAAGAAAATCAAAATCGCAGACTTCGCTGACATTAAACTTAGCAAAACGTGGCCTTACGCAAAAAGATTTGCGGAAGAAACTGAAAAATTCTGCATCGAAAAATTCCGTCGCATTGGGGTTAGCGACGCAAGGTGTTGTCCATAAGGACTTACAGTCCATCTTTGGTGACACGCTTAAGAGCCCCGATATTAAACTGCATCCGTCTGAGGATGAATATGAACTTGGGATGAGTTGCGATGATCTTGCAACTCCAACTGCCTCTTCTGTCTCTCCTCCCAAATCATTCTCTTAATGGGTACCTTCCTATCTTGGAATTGTCGCGGCATTCGGTCCAAACTTCATGACATCAAGTCTATTATTAACAGATTTCATCCTGTTTGTTTTGGTTTTCAAGAGACCTTCTTGAAGCCAAATTTACCAATCAAATTACGCGGTTACAATTGTATTCGGAAAGATGCAGACAGTGGAGCTCATAGTTCTGGAGGGGTCTGCATCTTCACCTCCAATTTATATCCGAGCAATCCTCTCGTCCTACACACCTCTCTACAGGCTGTGGCTGTACAAGTACATGTAAAAACTTTGGTCACAGTCTGCTGTATTTACTTACCGCCTCATGATGTCATTCGTCAACAAGATCTTGACCAGTTAGTGGACCAGCTTCCTTCGCCTTTTATCCTGCTTGGTGATTTCAACGGCCATAGTACGTTGTGGGGTTCAAATAGTACAAATTCTCGTGGGCAGCAAATAGAACAGTTCATTTCTAATAACTGTCTTTGTTTGCTCAACAATGATGAAGAGACGTACTTCCATGAACCCACACGTACCTTCCACAGTCTTGATTTGGCCATATGTTCTCCTGAACTTCTGCCGTTGCTAACGTTTGCTGTTAGCAACGATTTATATAGCAGCGATCATTATCCTATTATCGTCTCCCATATTGATAGCGGCGGTGGAACTTATTGTCCTCCGCGTTTCTTATTCCAGCGGGCAGACTGGACTGCTTTCTCTCAAATGGCAGCTATCACAGAGACAATGGTCAAAACATCAGACATCTCGGAAGCAGTTAAAAATGTCGTTGAAAGTATAATATGTGCCGCAACCTCCACTATTCCAAAAAGTTCACCGCGTCGAAGAAAATTTCGCAGACCGTGGTGGAATGACGCCTGTCGCGACAGCCACAAACAGCAGAAAAAGTTATGGAACATCTTTCGAAGGTACCCTACTACGGAGAACCTCGTCGCTTTTAAAAAAGCAAAAGCACTTGCTCGCCGTATACGCCGTCGTAGCCAGAGGGAATCCTGGATTCAATTTATATCCTCTATCACATCCTCTACCTCCAGCAAAGTTCTATGGAAAAAGGTAAAGGCTGCTAATGGGATATATCATGAATACTCCATTCCTGTTTTAAATAGAGGGAGTGTGAAGTATTCTGCCCCATTAGACGTAGCCAACATCCTCGGCCAAACATTTACGCAAGTCTCCGCAATTAATTCTTATAGCACTGATTTTCTTGCAATTAAAAATCGCGCTGAACAGTTGCCTTTGCGTTTTAACGAACGAAACAACTTTCCATACAACTGTGAGTTTAGAATGTTTGAGCTCGAAACAGCATTATTTCATGCCCATGATTCCAGTCCCGGACCTGATGGGATTACATACAGTATGCTCCGCCATTTGAATACCACTTCCCTTTCCAATCTGTTAATGCTTTTCAACAGAATATGGACTGAACAGAACTACCCTTCACAATGGCGAGAAGCGATTGTGATCCCCATTCTAAAACCTGGCAAGGAATCTTCTAATCCTCTGAACTACCGACCAATTGCTTTGACAAGCTGTCTTTGCAAGACTTTTGAGCGAATGGTCAATGCTCGGCTCATATACGAATTGGAGAAACAAGGATGTATCTCTCCGTTGCAGAGTGGTTTCCGTCGAGGTCGGTCTACTTTTGACAACCTCGTATTACTGGAAACTGAAATTCGCAACGCATTTGTAAGGAGGAACCACCTTGTCTCCATATTTTTCGATATTGAGAAGGCATATGACCGTACATGGCGCTACGGCATACTTTCTACGCTTTTTAACTTTGGTTTTAGGGGAAACCTGCCCATATTCTTATTGAACTTTTTATCACATCGGATCTTCAAAGTTCGTGTTGGGAACTTTTATTCTAATAGTTTTATTCAGGCTGAGGGAGTTCCGCAGGGAAGTGTACTCAGTGTCACCCTTTTTATTATTCATCTGAGCCAGATTTTAACTCATTTACCTTCATCTGTACAAGCAAGTCTTTATGTAGATGATCTTCAGATCTCTTGCCAGGGAAGCAGTATGAACCTTATTGAGCGACAATTACAGAATGCTGTGAATAAATTGGTAGCTTGGTGCAAAAACAACGGACACAATATCTCACCGGAGAAGAGCCGTTGTGTGCACTTCTGCCGAAAGAGAAACATTCACTTGGATCCCAATATTAACATTGGTAATATATCGATTCCTGTAGTAAATGAAATAAGGTTTTTGGGAATAATCTTCGATCGCAAATTGACTTTCCTTCCGCATATCATGTACCTGCGGAAGAAGTGTGAGAAATCCTTAAATGTTCTGAAGGTACTCTCCAGAACATCTTGGGGTGCCGATCGAACCTCCCTACTCCGCATTTATGAAGCAGTAATTCTATCCCGAATCGATTATGGGTGTATGGTGTATGGTTCTGCCCGCGCCTCCGTCTTGCGACGATTAGATACTGTTCACAATTCTGCCTTAAGAATTTGTTCTGGAGCATTTCGGACCTCTCCCGTTGAGAGCCTGCATGTTATCTGCCACAAAATGCCCCTAAATTTAAGGCGTATTAAATTGTCCGCTTCGTATTATTTTCGAATCATGTCTGTAACAAAGCACCCTTTACGTCAAATTAAACTTCCGCCGTTTCTTCGCAGATTGTATGATGCCCGTCCATTTCATATCCTTCCATTCAATGAGAGAATTAGAATAAACCTTCATGACTCGGGCCTTGAAAATATTGCTATTAAATCATCTGATTTGTTTCATTTTCCACCTTGGGATATACCGCAATTTTCTTTTTTAAACCCTTTTTCAGGATTCGATAAATCTTCAACAGCACCGACTGTCTTCCAACAGATGTTTCTATATCATCGCTATCTGTATTCTTCCTTCACACCAATTTTCACGGATGGCTCGAAATCAGATGGTCATGTTGGTTGTGGAATCGTTCTACCATCTGATACACTGAGCCACCGTTTACACAATTGTTGCTCAGTTTTTACTGCTGAGTTGTTGGCAATTTTCTATGCTCTCCAGAAAATTTCACCTTCTACTCAGCGTAAATTTATTATTTATACTGATAGCATGAGTGCTTTGGAGACTCTAACTCACCACCACAATCGGATGCACCCGATTGCTGTTAGAATTTTATTTAACTTGCGCCTATTACAAAATGAGGGCTTTCAAATTATTTTCTGTTGGGTGCCGAGTCATGTCGGCATTGCTGGAAACGAAAGGGCAGATTTAGCGGCAAAATCAGCAGCGAATTTTTTGTCTCATGGACTTCCTTATTGCGATGTTAAGAAGTCCTTGGCTAAACACATGTTTTCTTCTTGGCAATTGACGTGGGATCTGCGAACAGAAAATAAATTGCATTCCATCAAACCAATTATTGGAATGTGGCCTGTTCTCCCTATACGTGAGGTTGACGTCAAAATGACTCGATTGCGTATAGGACATACTCGCTTCACACACAGACATCTTCTGCTTGGTGAAGATGGGCCGAGATGCCCCACATGCCGTGTGGATTTTACTATTAAACATATTTTAATTGAATGTACTGATTTTAACCACCAACGTATTCGCTTTTTTAATTCAACTTCGTTGAACCTGCATGACCTGGTGGGTGACAAACACCACCCAAATATTTTTAAATTTTTAAAGGATATTAGATTTTATACGTGTATTTAGTATGTACAATTCACTCTGATCAATACTACCCAAACACTGATTCTTTTCTTTATTGCCGTTTCTGTTTTATGTTTCAACTCAGGCTTTTAACATTCTGAAACATTGTCTCTTTTATAAGATTGTTTTCCGGTCTATCGGGTTTGATTTTTAACTCAATTTACTCTTTCAACTTAATTTTTACCTTACTTTTATATTTTACCATTGGATTGGCGCAGCATGGCCAAGTGTGGCTATTGCGCCAAAAAATATCACAAATCACAAATCCCTCGACGGCAAGCGAGGGAGCTCTCCATGAGAAGCTGTCGCCGATTTGTTTGCCTCTCATGGACAGCCAAAACCCCACGTGTTGGCCGTGCGTTGCGACCCATTAGAAAGACGGGTGGTGCACTGCGGTGCCCGGTGTATCAATCGGCTGGTAGCTAGTCACTTTAGTGGCTAGTCTGCTAGGGATCAAGCGAAGGGGTTACTCCTTGGGCTTGACGTTAAGGGTGGTCCCTGTGCCCGGGGGTAACTCCGAGCGTATACGTTCCGGCTAGCACTAAGGTGTATGCCGAGGCTGGAAAAGACCAGAGCCGGTAATTGCCTTCCCCTGTTGGGCTCCGTGGTGGGCGGTGCCGTTGGTCCCGAATCATTTTTCATATTGCAAGGCTCCTCCCAAAAAGGGTCCCTTCAGTGGGCGTCGCATTGTTCCAATTACTTTAAATGTTCCAAATCATGATTCCTTTTTTGTTGTCAAACGTATTTCTGAAAAAAATGAAAATTGTAATTCTGTGTCACCTTTTCTCGTACAGAGGGCATTTACAGCAACCGTAGGCGAGGTTTCTTAAATACGTAAAATGCGTGCTAGTGACTTGCTGGTTGAAGTGAATTCAAAGAAGCAAGCCCAGCAAATATTGAAATTGAAATCTCTAGCTACCATTCCTGTTACAGTCCGTCCACACACGTCATTAAATTATTCTAAAGGCGTTATAACCTGCGGAGAATTGTTTAATGTTCCCCTTGAAGAAATATCTGCAAAACTAAAACATCAAGCTGTCATCAATGTACAACAGATCTCTATTCGGCGGGATGGCCAAATAATTCCCACGAAACATTATATTCTCACTTTCCATAGTTTAAGTTTACCAGAATTTATTTATGCAGGTTACATTAAATTACCAGTAAGATATTATATACCTAACCCTTGAGATGTTTTCAGTATCAGCGTTTCGGCCACTCTAAGGCGAACTGCTGCGGGACTCTCACTTGCGCCCGCTGTGCAGAAAAAGGCCATGATAACCAGCAGTGTTGCGCACGAGAAAAGTGTGTAAACTGCGGTGGGAACAATACTTCATTCTCTCGAAACTGTGAACGCTGGAAATTAGAAAAGCAAATAATATTAATAAAAATGAAAGAAAACTTATCCTACCCTGAAGTTAGAAAAAAAGCTCAGGCTCAAACTCCCACACCCGGCTTAACTTATGCATCCGTTGTGAAAAAACCCTTCTGTGAAAACTGTTCTTGCAGAAATTGTTCTAAATACAACAACCACCCTCAGGGGCTCACCTACTATAGGTGAGTACGGGTGTCCCAATCCCGAGGTACCCAGGGATCTTTACTCCCTTTAGGTCTTACTCTCCACTACGCCTTCTGCTGTCTCCTTTTTTTTCTGTCCCTCGAGGGTAGGCGAGGGAGCTCTCCATGAGAAGCTGTCGCCGCTCTGTTTGCTTCGTGCTTCTCATGGACAGCAAATACCCCCACGTGTTTGCCGTGCGTGGCGACCCATTAGACGGGTGGTGCACTGTGGTCCCCGGTGTATCAATCGGCCGGTAGCTATCAACTTAAGTTGTAAGTCTGCTAGGGATCAAGCGAAGGGGTCACTCCTTGGGCTTGGCGTTAAGGGTGGTCACTGTCCCCGGGGGTGACTCCGAGCGTATAGGTTCCGGCCAGCACTAAGGTAAGTGCCGAGGCTGGGAATGGCCAGAGCCGGTGGCTGCCTTCCCTTGTTGGGCTCCGTGGTGGGCGGTGCCGTCGGGCCTGAAAATTTAACAATATCATATGGGTAAATCCAAACATTCAAACAATGTATCGATTATTCAAAACAATTTTCCACGATTCTTTATTCTCCATCGAATTTCAGACTCTAAAGAAACATTCCATGGTGTGTCTCCTTTTCTTGTTGAAAAGGGTATTACTGGAAACCTAGGTGAAGTTAAATCTATTAAGAAAATCAGATCTGGCGATCTTTTGGTTGAAATTGGATATGCCAAACAAGAAAAACAGATTTTAAACCTCAAGTCATTGTCAAATATTTCCGTAGAAGTTAATCCTCACCCATCATTAAACTCGTGCAAAGGAGTTATATCTTGCGGTGAATTGTGTAATGTTTCAATTGAAGAGATAACTGAAAAACTAAAAGATCAGGGAGTGACCAATGCAAGACGTATTACTGTAAGGAGGGATGGCAAACTCTTAAACACAAAGCATCTAGTGTTAACATTCAATTCTTCTAAATTACCAGATTATATTAAAGCTGGATATATGCGCATTTCTGTAAGAACTTATATACCAAACCCTTTGAGATGCTTCAATTGCCAACGTTTTGGACATTCAAAATCTTCTTGCCGCGGGACACTGACATGCGCCCGTTGCGCAGAAGTCGGCCATGACAGCACTAACTGTACTAATACAGAGAAATGTGTTAACTGCAAGGAAGAACATACTTCTTTTTCCCGAAACTGCTTTTCTTGGAAACAAGAAAAAGAAATAATTTCAACAAAGATTAAAAATCAAATATCTTATCAGGAAGCTCGTAAACTTGTAAAGTCTAAACTCCCTAAAGTTGGAAATAGTTATGCTTCTGCCGTCCAAAAATCATCCGCAACGATATCCACTCAGTGGGATCCAGCTGATATAACTTCTAGTACAAAAACACTTCTATGCACTTCTGCTTCGAAAGCATCTCCATCAGTTAATGTTAAGAATTCTTCCACTGAATCTACTGCATTAATCTGTGAAGACGCTCCCACTTTACCTGATTTAACAGGTTTTCAAACTGTTACAAATCGGAAAATAATTAAAAAAGATTCTCCAGTTAAAAAAAACATTACTACTAATGTAGAAAAAATTACTAAATTTTACACCACCTCTCCTCGTTTAATACCTAATTCTGTGGTAATTAAAAATGCAGCTTCAACCATGAAGGTTGCTGCTAATGTTTGCCCTGTTAAAACTCCTTTACCTGGTACTTCTAATTTTACGTCTGTTTTCCCTTCGGATGAAACAAAGAATGTGCAGTTTCAAGAATCTGATGCCGATGCTGATATGAGCTCCACCTCTGCGTCTGAAGAGGATATAATTGAATATAATATGTCTGAGGATTTGGAAGGCTCGCCTCCCCCACTCTCTAAAAAACACGAAAAGAGGAAATACATTATTCCCGCTAAATACAAAAATATATAGCTTTATCGCTCCTTTTTTCCCCACAGGTTTTATTTTTTGACTGTTAACCGTAATTGAACATATGCATATTGAAAATTCAAATTTTTCTAGTTATAATTTTGTTTTAGCATTTTATCTGTATAACTTTTATATTTGTCTCATTTATTATTCTTCACACTTGAGATTTTATACCTTTTTTGGCATCTTAATATTTTACAACTTGCACTTACTTTTAATAGAATTAATTGGCTTTAACAAGCTATATTTTGACTTTTATAATTCAGTTTTAGAAATTTCGAAGTGATTTTAGATTTTAACCCCTGCTAATACTATACCACCATACGTTATAGCACCTTGATCTTGTTTATCTACCGTATGTTTGGCGCAGTATAGCCAAATATGGTTGAAGAATATGACTTGTTGTAGAAGAATTGATGGAAGAAACAAAGTGAATCCGAGACTCCCTCTGTCTACTATGACGTATGCAACGTGCAGTTGCCCGTTCTCTTTTGAAGGCTATAAGATTTTCCGTAGTAGAATACCTACGGAAAATTCGCCATAATTTTCTCTGAGTCTTGTAGGCGTCGCGGCATTGATCATTCCACCACGGCCGACGATATCCCCGAGGGTGGGTGAGCATCAGCAGCCTGTCTTATATGATTTATCACATTCTGAACAGCATCGGTAACATTTCCACAATTGACTATCGTATCTGTAATCACAGCAAAATGTGTAAAAGTTTCCCAGTCTGCCCTTTGGAATAGGTATCGCTGAGGACGTTGCGTCTTACAGGTACTGTTAACATGGGAGACAATGACTGGAAAGTGATCACTATTATAGAGGTCACATCCGACATTAAAATTCAAAAAAGGTAAAAGTGAAGGAGAATAAATAGCTAGGTCGATACTGTGAAAACTACGAGTAGGTTCGTGGAAATAAGTTTTTTCGTCATTATTGAGGAGAGAAAGACAGTTTTCGGAAATAAATTGTTCTATTTGTCGTCCTCGGGAATTCAGATTATTTGAACCCTATAGAGGACTATGTCCATTGAAGTCGCCAAGTAAAAGAAGTGGTGTAGGGAGCTGATCCATGAAAGTATTAAGTTCATTTTGATTAATTGGTTCATTTGGTGGTAAATAAATACAGCAGACTGTAACAAGAGTTCTGACATGGACTTGAATAGCTACAGCCTGCAGAGAAGTGTGTAAAGGGAACGTTGTACTGGAATAGAGGTTCGAGGTCAAGATACAAACTCCACCAGAACTAGTTCTCCCAGTGTCATCATCTTTCCGCACAGAATGATAGCCACGAATTTTAAATGGAATATTTGTCTTTAGGTGAGTTTCCTGAAGAGCGAAGCAAATAGGTTGAAATGAATTCAGTAAAGCCTTAATGTCTGCAGTCTTGTATCTGATGCCACGACAATTCCAAGAGAGAAAATTAACCATTAAGCTGTCTGATGGGAATTTTCCCCTCTAGAATAGAGTATTTGTGACAATGAGCAGAGGTTTAGAATAACCTTTGAAAATGTGACCATGCACCATTTCAATAAACCATATGTTTGCATATACCTTATAGTTGGCGCTGCATAATCAAAAATGGTTTTAGCGCCAGTAAACTACATCAAACTCGTGTAAAGCATTCCGTACAGTCTGTACGCTGAAAGTCTTTTGCGAAGTGGAAGTAACATCTCTAGCTATCTGGGGTGCACTTATTTTAGGGTTTTTCTTGACCTTGTTAATAATTGCACGTTTTTCTCTTGTAGAAAATATTCGAGGTCGTCCACTTCTAGTCTTATTTTCCGTTGATCCTGTTTTTTCCTTGAATTTTTTTACAACAATTCTGACAGTAAATAAACTTATATTCAACTGCACTCCTATAGCACGATAAGTTAAATTGTTGTGTTCGTGCGTCAACAAAAATAAAATGCAGACAAACTTATTATAAAACTAAATCTTATTACATTATTGATAATATTATCAAATTACATTAACTTATTTGCATTCAAAATTCTAGCATCGTTTTTAAACAACAAATTAAACGTTGCCAATCTGAATTTCACAACTATTTACAAAATAAAATTTATAATTATTAAAATAATCATTAGCTACTTTTAAATAAAATATTTACGATTTATGTCGCAACATATAATCCCCTACCAGTAACGAATGTTACGTTAGAAAGTAGGAAGTAAATATTTTAGTAGTAGTATAAAGTAGGAAATAAGTCAAAATTTAAATCTCAATGACGTCTTAATGATTCTACCAGTTCGAGATTGTCTTAAGGCTGGTTTAAGATCAGGTTGAGACACAGTTTCCTTGGTTTGAATCTTAGCTGGTTGTGGCGCAGGCGTAATCTTCACACAAGTTGGAGTTGCAAGCTGCTCTTCAGGATTTTCTTGTGGTAGTAGATACGCTGGCTTTAATCTGTCTATAGCTACATTCACTTTATTCTTTATCCTCAGAGTAAAATATTTTGGTGTACGGTTGATAACAAAATATGGACCTTCATAAGGGATTTCGTGTGGCTTTCGTACTCTATCAATGCAAAGGAAAACGTGAGAAGTTTATTCTAAATCTTTGTGCACAAATACTTTTGGATAACTTTTTCGTTGAGTTTCTTTTGGTCTCATCAATTCCATAATATTTTGTAAATCATTCATGAATGTTCCTGGTGACATATGCTGTATATTTGCATCAAAGAATTCTCCAGGAAGTTTGATATTCTCTCCATATACCATTTCTGCTATTGTATAATTAGTATCGTCGTGGATTGCCGTTCGTAAACCGAAAAGTACTGTTAGTAACGTTTCACTCCAAGATACATTATTGTGGGCTTTTAAAGCAGCCTATGTAGTCTTTCTACCTTTCCGTTACACTGCGGGTGATAGGCTGTAGTAAGTGAAAGCTTAATGCCGCAGATTCTTGACAGATTTTGAAATATCTCGGATGAAAATTGGGTTCCACGATCAGTAATAAGCTTCCAAGGTACTCCAAATCTTTCTATACAATTGTTATAAAAAGCTTTTGATATTGTTTCCGCAGAGATGTTTTCCAGCGAAATAGCTTCCATCCCATTCGTGTATCTATCTATACATGTTAGACAGTAGGTGTTGCCATTTGGAGGTGGTAGTGGATCTACAATATCGATATGTATTTCTCGAAATCTTCTTGATGGTTTTTGAAATTCACCCAATACCGATTTTGTATGGCGGGTTATTTTAGACTTTGGGCATGGAATACACAACTTCGCCCACTGCTAGACATCTTTCTTAATATTTGGCCATATAAATTTTGAAGAAATTAATTTTACTGTTGATTTAATTCCCGGATGGGACAATCCGTGAAACTGATGAAATATTTTCATGCGAAAATGTTTAGGTTGGTTGGTTGGTTACTGTTGTTTATTGGCGCAAGAGCCATATTTTGCTATGCTGCGCCAATCAAATGGTAAACGAAAATGTTTAGGTATATAAGGTCTAATATGCTGTGTTGAAGTATCGCACTATAAATATTTTCCAGATGGAAGCAGATATTTTTTAAATGACAAACTTGTAGATTTTTGACAGGTTCGGAAGTCATCATCTTGTTTTTGTTCTTTGGCAATTAGTTCATAATCTATTAAGGCAATTTCCTCAATTCTTGATAACGTATCCGCCATCAAGTTACTTTCTCCTGTAATATATTTAATTTCTGTTGTGAATTCTGAAATATATTGAAGTTGTCTAATTTGGCGTGGAGATGCTTTATCAGAATTTGCAAAAATGCGTAAATTAATGGCTTGTGGTCAGTATGCACTGTGGATTTTCTTCCTTCTAGAATATGTTTGAAATATTTAATGGATAAATAAATTCCAAGAAGTTCCCGATCGTATGCACTGTAATTTTGTTGTGCGTGGTTAAGCTTCTTGGAAAAAAATCCCATTGGTTTCCATCTAACATTTTCAAGTTGTTGTAGAACTGCACCCACTGCTGTATTTGAAGCATCTGTGCACATTGAAAGAGGTAATTCTGGATTTTGGTGAGATAGCACAACAACATTTGACAAATCTTTTTCACATTTTTCAAACTGCTCAATGGCTTCCGTGTTCCAAGTTATTTTCCGATTATCTTTTTTCTTTGCTCCAAAACTTAACTCTAAAAATATATTTAGAAATATTAAGTCTCAATCCATATTTTCGCAATCTGTCAAAAACTAATTTTAAGTTTTTTACGTGTTCTTCTGTAGTCGACGTAATTAAAACATCGTCTAAATATGGGAAAACAAAATTTAGTCTCTAAATACCTCATTGATAAATCTTTGAAAGGTGGAAGGAGCATTACGCAGGCCAAAACTCATTACATTAAATTCATACAAGCCGAAGGGTGTTATTATAGCAGTTTTTTTCTTATCAGCTTCATTAATCGGAATTTGGAAATATGCTTTATGCAAATCAATTTTAGAAAATATTTGAGTATTCTTTAAAATATGGTTGAAATCTTCTAATCGAGGTATAGGATAACGATCTGGTATGGTTTGAGCGTTCAAACGTCGGCAATCCCCACATCGTAGGAAGGAACCATCTTTCTCAGGCACTATGAGAAGAGGGCTGGACCATTGTGATTTAGCTGGTCGAATAATATAATTTTCTAACATGTATTGAAATTCCTGTTTTGCTATATGTAATCGCTTGGAATCCAGTTGTCTAGCTTTGGAATAAGTAGGTTGTCCTTTTGTTGTAATAAAATGCTCAACATTATGTTCAAATTTAGATACTGTTGAATTAGGTTTAGTTATGGTTATGGTTTATGAGGTTTAATGGCACAAGAGCCAATCTAGGCTAAACTGCGCCATACATATGGTTAAAAATAAATTATATATGAATCGGCTTCTTCATTACCAGAAATGCCTACGTGACTCGGGATTCAACCAAAAAGGATATGAAAACCTTCATTTTGTAGGAGACGCCAAGGAAATAGGATTCTAATCGCAATCGGATGCATCCGATTGCTGTAGTGCGAAAGTGTCTCCAGAGCACTCATACTATCGGTATAAATAATAAAGTTACGTTCAGGGAAAGACGAAATTTTCTGAAGGGCACAGAAAATTGCCATCAACTCAGCAGTGAATACTGAACAGCAACTATGTAAACGATAGCTCAGTGTATCAGACCGAAGAATTATGTCACAACCGACATGTCCATCTGATTTTGAGCCATCCGTAAAAATTGGTACAAAACAAGAATATTGATAGCGATGATGGAAAAACAGGTGCTTATAAATAGCTGGATCATTTGAAGATTTATCAAAACCTTCAAAGGGATACATGTAAGAACATTTTGGGATGTCCCAGGGGGGAAAACAAAACAAATATACAGTCTTAATGATAACATTTGAAAGGCCTGAGTCATGCAAAAGTACTTTCATTCTCTCACTAAATGGAAGAATGTGAGAGGGACGAGCATCATATAGTCTGCGAAGATTAACTGGTAACTTTATATTAGAGATGGGATGATTAGGAAAAGATTTTGAGCGGAAATAATAACAGGCAGACAAGTTTTTGCGTCTTAAATCAAGAGGTAGCTGGTTGCAAATAGAGTAGAGGCTGTCTACGGGAGAGGTACGAAACGCTCCGGAACAAATCCTTAACGAAGAATGGTGAATGGTATCCAAGCGTCGCAATAAAGAAGCACGGGAACCATATACGAAACATCCGTAATCTATGCGAGAGAGGATGACTGCTTCGTAAATATGGAGCGGAGATGTCCGATCGGCGCCCCAAGATGTTTTAGAGAGTACCTTTAAAATGTTTAGTACTTTCTCACATTTCTTCCGCAGATTTAAAATATGAGGAAGAAAGGAGAGTTTTCTATCGAAAATTACTCCCAGAAATCGTATCTCATCTACAACAACAATAGGCGCATTTCGTATTTTAATAACAGGATCTGCATGGATATTTCGTTTCCTGCAGAAATGAACGCATCGGCTCTTCTCTGGAGAGATAGTATGCCCGTTTTTATCGCACCAAGCTACTACTTTATTAACGGCATTTTGCAATTGCCGCTCTATTAAATTCATGTTGCTGCCCTGGCATGAAATCTGTAGGTCATCAACATAAAGTGATGCCTGAACAGACGAAGGTAAAACAGATAAAATTTGACTAATGTGAATAATAAAAAGTGTAACACTGAGGACACTTCCTTGCGGAACCCCCTCAGCTTGAATAAAAGAATCAGAATAAAAGTTACCTACACGAACTTTAAAAGTCCGATGTGATGAAAAATTCTGTAAAAATATGGGGAGGTTTCCCCTAAAACCAAAACCATGTCCGGTCATACGCCTTCTCAATGTCAAAAAATATGGAGACTAGATGATTCGTTCTAACAAATGTGTTGCGAATTTCAGTTTCCAGTAATACGAGGTTATCATAAGTAGATCTACCTCTTCGGAAACCACTCTGCAACGAGGGAATACATCTTTGTTTCTCCAATTCGTGAATAAGACGTGCATTGACCATTCTTTCAAAGGTTTTGCAGAGGCAATTCGTCAAAGCAATTGGTCGGTAGTTCAGAGGGTTAGATGCTTCCTTGCCATGTTTTAATATTGGGATCACAATAGCTTCTCGCCATTGCGACGGGTACTTCTGTTAAATAATAATAACAGATTAGAAAGGGAAGTTGCGTTCAAATGGCGGAGCATATTATACGTCATCCCATCTGGTCCAGGGCTTGTATCATGGGCTTTAGATAAAGCCTTTTCCAGTTCCGACAACTTGAATGCACAGTTATATGGACCGGTATTTTGGGCTTTAAAGCGCAAAGGCAACTGTTCCGCACGATTCTTAGTTGCCAGAAATTCAGGGCTGTAAGATTCTATTGCGGATACTTGTGCAAATGCTTGACCGAGAATATTGGCAATATCTAAAGGGGTGGAATGCATCATATTTCCTGTATTTAAAATAGGAATGTGGGTTTCACTGTATATCCCATTAGCAGCCTTTACTTTCTTCCACAAATGTTTACTGGAAGTGATGGATGACACGAATTTAATCCAGGATTCCCTCTCACTACGTCGGCGTATGCGACGAACAAGAGCTCTGGCATGCTTAAAAGCAACCAGATTTTCTATTGTCTGGTACCTTCTAAAAATATTCCAAAGCCGTTTTTGGTTCTTATGACTGTCACGACAAGCTTCGTTCCACCACGGTCTACCAAGTTTTCTTAGACGTGGGGAATTCTTCGGGATGGTGGCATTTGCGGCACTTATTATGTTATTAACGACATGTTGCACTGCTTCCGTGATGTCGCACGTATTGACCATAGTCTCTGTGACATTTGCCAATCGCATGAAAGCACCCCAGTCTGCCCGCTGGAATAGGAAACGCGGAGGACAATGAGTCACACCACCTCTATCAGCATGGGAGACAATAATAGGGAAATGATCACTATTATAAAGATCTCTGCTCACTGCAAAGGTCAGCAATGGCAGAAGTTCAAGGGAACATATGGCCAGATCAATTGTATGGAAGCTACGTGTCGGTTCCTGAAAATATGTTTTCTCTTCGTTGTTCAGTAAAATGAGACAGTTATTGGCAATAAACTGCTCAATCTGTCTCCCACGAGAGTTTGTACTATTCGAACCCCACAAAATATTATGACCGTTGAAATCACCAAGTATAATAAAAGGTGAAGGAAGCTGGTCCACTAGATTGTCAAGGTCTTGCTGGCAGATGACATCATGAGGCGGTAAGTAAATGAGCAGACTGTGACTAATGTTCGTACGTGAACTTGCACAGCCACAGCCTGTAGAGAAGTATGTAAATTTAGTTGTGAGCTCGGATAAAGATTTGATGTGAAGATACAGACACCTCCAGAAATGTGAGATCCTGTGTCTGCATCTTTTCGAATACTGGTATAACCGCGCAATTTTATAGGAATGTTTGGTGTCAAGAAGGTTTCTTGAACACCAATGCAAACAGGATGAAAGTTGTTAATAATGGTCGTGATGTCATGAAGTTTGGACCGAATGCCGCGAAAATTCCAAGAGAGGAAGGTACCCATTAAGAGAGTCTTTTTGCAAGGGAAGGTGTGAGAACAGTGTTCGGAGATTGCATGACATCGCACCTCATTTCAAATTCATCCTCCTCCTCCGATGGATGGAGTGAAATGATTTCGGGACTTTTTGATGTGCCACCAAAAATGGACGTTAAGTCCTTATGAGCAACACCTGTATCCGCAAGTCCCCGAGCAACAGAACTGCTTAACCCGGCGTTACTCGCGCTAATCGTACGCACGCAAGTGCTCGCGCCGGGCCTGCGAGGCCCGTTTACAGATTTATATTCTACGCAGGTCATTAAACACCATATTAAGCATTAACTAACAACATAATTTAAGACAATGTTTAGAGTACTAATTTTAATTAATGTATTGTATGGAATCATAAAAAAACTTACCAAATTTTACAAACAATTGATGCATGTAAAAACAGAATGCTCTCCACACACATTTTTTTTGCATTTTATACAACTAATTTTAGATTTTCGGTCCTTTGAACTTGGGCAAATATAGCACCTTTTTCTCTCAACCACTTTCTGTTTTTTAGCAGCAGGGCTTTGGGAAGCTAGTTTTTCTTGCAAGAGTCGAGGAAGACATGTTACAGTGCTCCTCTCTGCTGTGTGCTCTTTCAGCAAATCCATTGCAAGATCTCTCAAAAATTGACTTCGCTTCTTGTGCTCTAAAGATGGATGTTTTGAGCATTGGAGTAATACTCGAGCATTGATTGCAGCAGTATTTAGGATTGTATAGAACAGAACCATCGGCCATCTGTTGCTTATTCTTGCAGTTGAATACGCTGCTGACATTTGGTCCACCACATCAACAGCTCCTTTTGTCAAATTGTAAAATGTTATTATCTCAGGCTTTTTTTGCCTCACCTGTCGTTTGGTCAATAGCATCGTCATGATGCATTGTGGATAAGAGGTTAACAAATTTGTTTTTTTAGGAACATACGACACTAAAGTCATGTCTTTTTGTAATGCAAACAATGATGAATGCACGTTACGATTTTTATTGTTCACAAACTCTTTCGGTATTTCTCTCTTGTTCTTTCTTATTGTGCCCATTAGAGTAATGTTTTTCTGAAGCAGATATTTTGCAAGTTCATAACTAGTATACCAGTTGTCGACTGTTACATTTCTCCCGGAATTTAACTTTTCAGTTAACCTTTTCACGATTTCAACTGATGAGTTATTTACGTGATACGGACCTTGGGGCTGAGTACCTGTATAAACTTCTAACTTGCATGTATAGAATGTTCTTGCATCAACAAGAGCGAAAATCTTTATCCCATACCTAGCTGGCTTTTTCGACATGTATTGACGGAATGAACAGCGTCCTCTAAATGGTTCGAGTTTTTCATCAATTGTAACATAGGATCCAGGTATGTAAAACTTCTGACAGTTATGCACAAATGAATCAAACACATACCTTATTGGGGCAAGTTTGTCCACTTCTTTTCTTATTTGCCTATCTCTAACATCATCAAATCTTATACATCTCATAAGAAATAAGAAACGAGTATGGGACATGGTTCTATGAAATATTTCTAGACCCATTCCATCAGTGGATTGGATTGGATTGGATGTGATAATTCTCTGGCGCAAGATCCTTTTCTAGGATATGCTGCACCGAAAACACAGTTCACTTATTGAGTTTCTATTTATTTCCCTAAAATTCCTCGTAAAAAACTGATAAAACAGTAGGTAAAAGTATAATAGTGAATTTAAATTTCACTAAAAATTCCGATTTTCTTCAAGAACGGAAACAAATTTTTATGGGGTCTTTCTCCTATAAGGAAAGACAAGTTAAAATCAGAGGAGTTAAAAAAGTTGATACGGTCTCTATAAAAATCCCATTCCATCAGTACGCCATAAATCTCTTACATGCACATGGGATGATTTATGTATGCCTATGCCACATAAATATAGTAATCCAATAAAGGCTTTGATTTCGGAGAGTTTTGTTTTATTGGCATCGCGTTCTCTCTGAAAGTTTCCTCTGATAGTGTCAATATATATATTTGTAAAGGTGACAATCGTATTCAAGATGTTTCCATCCAATAATAAATTCCATGACTCAAAAGGGTTAGCTACATCTTTTGCCTCTCCAATATTTCCCGGTAATTTTGAAATAATATTCCGTGCTAAAGTTCGAACGTTTTGACGAAATTTTGTTTTCTTCCAAATCGTTTTTCCATCTTTTCCAGTAAAACAATCACCTGAATCAGAATCAGTAGCGTCCTCTTCATCAGACTCGATTTCTTCTTCGGACGATGTTTCATGCTCACTAAGCATTTCATCGCAATCAGAAAATGCATCATCTTCTTCGATAGATTCCTCATCCGTCGATACTTCTTCTAACAATGTACGTAATCGTTCCATTTCTTCATCATACATTAATTTGCGAGCCATATTGTGCTCCGAAGTCGATGCACTTTAAACTCGAAATAAGACAGACGTTTACTCGCGTCGGGCCTGAGAGAACCGAAATACAACTTTTCCTCCGAACGGAATAAAACAGAATACCGGAAACACTTCCTCTGTGTCGAAGGTCACATGGAACTCAGCTAGACTGGGTGCGGTCCATTTCAGTATTGAGGGGTAGGGTTTACGGAGCTTTAAAAAACTGCTCGGGCCTCGGAAGCCCGGCGCGAGTAACGGCGGGTTAAAGTTGTTTTTTTAAGTTTACTGGCAAGATCTTTAGTAACCAGTCCACGTTTGGAGAGCTTTAGCTTGAGGGATTTATTTGATTTCTGTTTTGGTTTAAAGGTGACAGTTGGTTTACTATTATCAGACAATTTTACCTGTGTTTTTGTTTTGATGCCCTTTTTTAGTACAGTTTGTGCAAGAACAGTTTTCACAATAGGAGTTTTGAACAGCGGATGCATAACTTAAACCAGGTTTGGGTGTTAATGCTACAATTTTCCGTCTCGCGTCAGGATAACATATATTCTCTTTTATTTTAATTGTTGTAATTTGTTTTTCCAGTTGCCAGCGTTCACAGGTTCCAGAATAAGATGCATGATTTTCACCACAGTTCACGCATTTTTCTTCTGCGTTGCATTGTTGGCTTTCATGGCCTTTTCCTGCACAGCGGGCGCAAGTTAGGGTCCCGCGGCAATTAACTTTGGAATGCCCGAAACGCTGGCATTGAAAGCATCTCAACGGATTTGGTATGTACTGATAAACCGGTAATTTTATGTATCCTGCATATATGAATTCTGGTAATTTAGTACTGTGGAAAGATACAATATAATGTTTTGTTGGTTGAATTTGACCATCCCGTCTAGTATTGATTTGACGTACCTGCGTTACACCTTGAGGTTTTAGCTCTTTTGCTATTTCCTCAAGAGGTACATTGAACAGTTCCCCGCACGTAATAACTCCCTTAGTATAGTTTAAGGAATTATGAGGTGCGACTGTCACAGGAAATGTAGCCAAATCTTTTATTTTAATGATTTGTTGAGCTTGCTTTTTAGAATTGACTTCCACTAACAAATCACCTGAACGCATTTTTCGAATGGAAGACACGTCTCTGACTGTTGCTGCAATAGCTTTTTGTACTAGGAAAGGAGAGATATTATTAAATGTTTCATTATTTTTGGACACACGTTTCATTATAAAAAAGGAGTCGAAATGATGTAAGTTGGTCGTTTGAAAGTTAACAAAATTTAGATTCTTAGGACGCACACTGAAGGGAGAATTTTTGGAAGAGCCCATGTGATATTGAGAGAAATTCAGGCCCGACGGCACCGCCCACCACGGAGCCCTACAAGGGAAGGCAGCCACCGGCTCTGGTCATTTCCAGCCTCGCCACTTACCCTAGTGCTAGCCGGAACCTATACGCTCGGAGTTACCCCCGGAGACAGTGACCACCCTTAACGCCAAGCCCAAGGAGTAATCCCTTCGCTTGATCCTTAGCAGACTAGCCACGCAGGTGACTAGGTACCAGCCGATTGATGCACCGGGGACCTACAGTACACCACCCGTCCAAAGGGTCGCCACGCACGGCCAAACACGTGGAGTTTTTGGCTGTCCATGAGAAGCAAGAAGCAAACAGCGGCGACAGCTTCTCATAGAGAACTCCGTCGCTTGCCGTCGAGGGATGGAAGGATCAAGCAAATAGTAGAAGGTGTAGAGGAGAGTAAACATAAAGGAGTAGAGATCCCTGGGTACCTCGGGATTGGGACACCCTTACTCACCTATAGTAGGTGAGCCCCTGAGGGGTGGCCAATGCGGAGTCTAGGCAATTTGACGTCTAGCTCTTCCACTGGTAAACAAGGCCAGAATGGTTGGTTGGTTGAGTTGCATTGCGTTTTATGGCGCAAAAGCCATATTTGACCAAACTGCGCCAAACACTTGATATATACATTCTTCATATTTTAACCAGTTCAATAAAAGGAAATTTTAAAGTTTAAATGAAAAACAAACTTAAATGAGTTTATAAATATTTACATCTCTAAGGAACTTAAAAAGGTTCGGATGGGGATTTTCTCCAATCAGTTGGCTTAAGGTAACTTTATTTGTTCCAAATTGGTTAAGTCTATATGTATTAAAATTTTGACACTCTATTAAAATATGTCGTACTGAAAGGAAAGAATGCATTGACAATGAGAGCAAATAAGTGCAGGCTCTGAGTAAAGCAAATGTTTGTGCGTAAGTCTTCTATGACCGATTCTAAGACGAGTCAATATGATATCTTGTTTCCTGCATAAATTAGATGTGTTGAAGCGACCGATGAAAGGGCAAAATGCGTGTAATTTATTTGTGTGCTGCTCGTCCGAATTACTTTGCCATTTTTTATTGATCAAATTTCTAACAGCTTGTAAAGCATCTTTCAGTGGGACAAAGTTTTTCACTATGAGCGTAGCCGTTTTAGATGCCTGGTCAGCTACCTCATTGCCTACATTACCTGCATGGCCAGGAATCCAACAAAATGCAATGGACAGATCTTTATTGGTTAAATATTGGTACATTTCTGCACATTTAAGAACTAGAGGATGACTAAGAGGATTGACATTCTTCAGAGCATCGATTGCACTTTTTGAATCTGTATATAAAATAAATTTCCCTTCTAAATAATTCATCTTAAGTAAAGCTAAATACATACCATATATCTCTGAGGTAAATACTGAGCAGATCTTATGTAATCTTTCTGATATAATAACATCACCTATTGTAACTGCTGCTCCAACATGATCTTCATTTTTAGAACCATCAGTAAACACAGGTTTATAGTTTGAAAAACGATTTCTGTGATCGTAAAATAAATTTTTATACATGAAATTAGGTGTTGTTGATTTTGGCAAGTGTTCAAACTCGTTAATAAAATTTATATCCATTTCCTCCCAAGGTGGAAGTTCATCATTTTTCTCCAAGATTGGAAAATCAGTAACGTTAAAATTCCTCAAAGTGTCCCCAACTCTAAAACCGAATGAAGGAATGAACGAACGCCTTAGGGCAAATAATGACCCATATATAGGATTAAGGACTTTATAATGCATCGGGTGAAATGAATAGCTTTTAATTTTAAAAAAAAGCATTCAGAGTAAGCCTCTCCCCTCTCAACTCCAATGAAGGTTCCTTGCTCATTATAGAAATACTTTGAGTCGGGGATGTTCTAAATGCTCCCAGACACAGCAGGAAGCCCTGATGATGTATGGTATCAAGAGCGTTCAGGGTTGATTTTGCAGCCGAGCCATAAATAACGCATCCGTAAACGAGTTTTGAACGTATAAGAGCTTTATACACTCTCAGCATAGCAGTGCTTTCGGCTCCATATGCTGTTCCCGAAAGTATTTTGATAAGATTTAGAGATTGAATGCACTTTCTTTTTAAGTAATTTATTTGAGATTTGAAAGTCAGCTTAGAGTCAAGTATCAGTCTTAAATATTTTGCTTCCTTTACAATAGGAATTGTACTATCATTGAATAAAATTTTTGGATCCAGATGGAGTCCACGTCTTTTGCAAAAATGTACGCCATTTGTCTTTTGAGTTAAAATCTAAAATCCATTTTCTCTCTCCATTGACTGATATTATTCACCGCCTCTTGCAATTTCTTTTCAATGTAGATTATATCTGTGCGGGAGCAGTGAATTGCAAGATCATCTACAAAAAGAGAGCCTTTCACACATGTCGGTAATTGCTTCACGACTCCATTTATTTTAATAATGAATAAAATAACACTAAGAACGCTGCCCTGAGGAGCACCTTCTTCTTGATAAAGGTTGCGAGATAAAATATTTCCCATTTGGACTTGAAAGGTTCTTGTCTTCAAAAAGTTTTTAATAAAAATTGGGAGATTTTTTGGAGGAGTAGACACTTTGTTTAACGGTTGAGTCAATGATGATGATTTAAAAACACTTTTCTTGCAACGTTTACCTGTTACAATGCAACAAATAGTGTCAGTTTGTGATGATGATTTAGAAAAATTAGCACAAATTGGTGATGAAATTAACGAAACAATTGCTAATACGCAGTAATTAGTGCAATGACAACAAATACTTCTTTAAAGTCACTAGAAACAAAAGTTGAGGAGTTATCAAATCAAATTCATCGAATGTCTACACATTTACTGCGCAATAATAACAGATACAGAACCTCAAAATCTCGTTCCCGCTCGCGTTCTGTTACAAACAACAATACTAAGAAATGTTGGTATTATACGATATTATGGCGATAAAGCTGGTATTATGGTATTATGGCGATAAAGCTACAAAATGTGTGGAACCATGTTCATATTCGGAAAGCCAAAAAAATCGTCAGATGTAGCAGCTGCTGACGATTGCAATGAATTAAGCCACTTATTTGTTTACGACCGCAATTCTAAATGTACATTTTTAATAGATAGCGGCGTGGCTTGTTCTGTTTTTCCAGTTTCTCATGTGAATTCAACTAAACGTGTACCAGACACGAACTTCGTTCTGTATGCTGCTAATTCTTCAGTTATTCGAACTTACGGCACTAAACATTTACGTTAGATCTTGGTTTAAGGCGATTATATTTCGGGAATTTTGTAATTGCAGATATCTCTCGGCTTATACTGAGTACAAATTTTTTAGAAAGATTTGAATTACTAATCGATATCAAAAATCGTAGATTAATTGACAGGTTAACTTCCCTTAAAGTGAATGGTAAAACTCGTAATGGTCCATCAATTGGCTTAACAATTTTGGATAATTCGCGTTACCATCAATTACTTTCTGAATTTCTTAACATAATAAAACCTGTTCTCAATCTTATATAGTAAATCATTACACGAATCATTGTATACTCACTAAAGGGCCTCCGGTGTTCAGTAAACCGAAGCGACTCACACCAGAGGAATGAAAAGAGCTCAAAGTTGATTTCCAGTCTTTACTAGAACAAGATATCATACGTCCTTCTAAAAGCCTACGGGCTAGTCCGATACATCTGGTTAAGAAAAAGAACGCGGCGCATCCGTGGTGATTTCAGCAGCTTAAATGCAGTTACAATTTCTGATAAATATCCTGTGTCTCGTATCCAAGATACTTCTATGGAATTAAATGGCAAACAATTTTTTCTAAACTAGTTTTGGTTAAAACTTATAATCAGATACCACTTAACCAATGGGATATTGAAAAAACTGCTGTTACCACACCAATAAGACTATTTGAGTTAATTTGCATGCCTTTCGGTCTTGAGAATGCAGGTCAAACATTTCAACGGTTTATGGATGAAGTGTTTGCGTAGCTTAAGTTGCTATGTTTACCTAGACGAAATTCTTGTTGCCTCTAAAGATTTTCCCACACATTTGTGTGATTTGCGACAAATTTTCAAACGACTTGATCAATATCATGTTATTTTAAATATTCAAAAATGCATTTTTGGTCAAACAGAACTACCCCTTTTTGGATATTTAGTTAGCAAGGAAAGTACCTCTCCTTTCCCAGAAAAAGTTAAGCTGTCTCCGAATTCCCATTGCCTAAGATTGTTTATGTTTTACGCCGTTTTCTAGCAATGATTAGTTTTTATCATTGCTTTTTCGCTGAAGCTGCACATTTACAAGCTCCACTTTATAACTTAATTAAAAATAATAAAAAAACGAGATAAAACCCCAATTCATTGGACACTAGATACATTTGATTGATTTGAAGCATGTCAAAAAATGCTAGCTAATGCTGCTTTACTTGCACACCCAAAAAACGATTCAGCCATATTCATTTCGACATCGTAAGGTCATTTCCACCTGGTCATGCTTACTACCTCAATTTTTAAGATGGCCGGAAATTTTACGATGCCTGATATGAAAGTCGAAGCATGTGTTGAAATATTTCTTCAAGGCTGGATTGCAAGATTTGGTGTACCTGATATCATAACTACAGATCGTGGCTCACAGTTCGAATCTGAACTATTTCAAACATTTACACAATTTTAAGGTTCACAGAGGATCCGAACGACAAGTTATCATCCAGCTTCAAATGGCATAGTGAAAAGATTTCATCGACAGTTGACAGCCTTTCCACACCACGTTGGACGAGTATCCTGCCAATGGTTATGCTAAGTATCCGAGCCAGTTTCAAAGAAGACTTAAGTGTTTCCCCTACAGAACTCAACGGTGAACCCTTGCGTCTTCCTAGTGAATTATTTCGTTCATGTAAAACTAGTCCTGCAATTCCAGAATTCATACGTCAATTAAAGACCATGATCCACAGCTTTCAGCCAGTTCCTGCTTCAAATCACACGAAACACAACATGTTTTTGCACAATGATTTGGCTGTAACGACTCACGTTTTCGTATGACAAGACTTAATTCGTCGACCTCTTGAACAGCCCTATGATGGGCCATACAAGGTCTTGTCGAGAACAGACAAAGTCTTCACACTGAACATGCATGGACAAAAACGAACTGCCACTGTAGACAGACTCAAGCTTGCTTACATTTTGAATGATTATCTCGACCCGGCTGACATCATTCCACATACTCATTTTGTGCATAAAACTAGATATGGACGAATAGTCAGATTTCACATCACTCCGGTTGAATAATAACTGACCTTCGGTTTCGAGGGGGAGTACTGTGGGTATCAATATATTACCCACTATGCAATCTGGCCGGCAAGAACTTAATATTTCTTTCTCAACTCGAGAGTGAGCTACTTCAACTTCTTCTGTTAATCTTTTTATTTTGTTTTTGTTGCATAAAAAATGTTCCTTGTTAAAAATGCCGTAACGTCTTATCTTGAGGCTCTGAAAATTTTAAGTGGCACTAAACTTTTGTGGACCCCTACAAAAGTTTAGCTCTTAAGCTCTTCTGGCTATAGTTTTCTTTTTGAAATGTCTAGCAACTCAAGGGAAGTGCACTGCGCAAGGAACTTGAGCAGACCTTACGAATATTAATTTAATTAAATAAGTGTTGATTGCTTTAGTGAAAGATTTTATCATCCAGTTTCTTTGATATATTATTGAAATTTGCAATTGAATTCCTACAGTAAAAGTAATTAACTTTATGAGAAAATTGTTCACCTTAATTTGGATTCAAATTCTGACTGTGATGAATTAATTTTATCTTCTGAAGAAGAATACTCTACATAGAAAAGTGAATCTGACGACGATACTTTAAATGCGGCTCGCTGTTGGTGTCCTATTGATTTGCAAGTACCTTCAACTATTCCTCAAAATTTTCAATTTTCTTCGACTCCTACTATCAGTTTCATCGGCAAAAAATTTCCTTGGGGACTCAGATGATCTGACGATGTTCTTCAGCATATTTTTTGATAATACAATGATGAGTTTCATTATGGAAGAAACAAATAGATACGCTGAAGACTTTTTCACTAAATCCGATTTGAAACCATCATCGAGAGCATTAAATTGTAAAAATACGAATATAAAAGAGTTACATCTATTTTTTGGTTTACTTTCACTTCAGGGAATGAAAGCAAGGTACTAGAGCATAAGACCCATTTTAAACACTCCTTTCTTTGGACAAATCATGAGCGAGAAAAGATTTAGTTTGCTAATGAAATTTCTTCATTTTTAGAACGCACCCAAATGCAAAGTTAAGAAAAAAAATTATATCATAAGATGCTGATTCAAAAATTTAAATCTGCTTATACACC
>JAPMOR010015783.1:0-12892 GCA_026543865.1 Argiope aurantia
ATGCCACAAAAAGATTTTGAAACCCTTTTAAAATCTAAAAAAATTATATTTTCAACGATATCAATATAGTTGCCGTATAACTTAAGTTAACTACTTACTTAAGTTAACTGCTTACTTAAGTCTACTTAAGTTAAAAGAATTAAGTATAATTTTAAACTTTACAATAACACTTTTCATTACTAAAATCATTAAATATTTTAATCACATAATGAAATTTATTTTCTTGAATACGTTAATTTCACATAAGTGTTTCATTCACCCACAATTTGATGTTGCACATTTTTTTAAAATATATTTCGCAGCAATTTTACTAAAATTGAACATTTTCTTACATTGTCTTCTAATTGTCACATTTTACAATATCACAAGATGTTTGATTTGCATTCTAACTACCGAAATTTTTAATTTCATTTTGATTCTTAAATTTTTATAATTTATTGCTTTTTACCTTAAGATATCTTTAAAGGAATTTCTTAAAAATTAAATTTTCACAAAATGTATTGTTCGGAAAATTTTGGCAGTTAGCTCTTTTTAAATGGCATTTTTTATATTCATCTCGATAATGTTTTTGGAACTTAAGTTACTTTCTCTGATTATTTCATTTAATTTTTCAAAACATGATTCTATTTTCAACCAATACGCATAATGATGTAAGTACTTTGCAACTTTTTTCAGCTATTAATTTTACCTTTTCAAACAGGCCATGCGCAAACATTTAACAAAAAATATTGAATATTAAAAATTTTCATTTATAAAGCAGAAATAGAAAAAAGTGCAACACCTTACATCATAAATTTAATATTTGTTTAGTCCTATTGAGAAACGAAGCTCAAATGTTAAATAATTATATATCCTTTATACATAGTACAATAGGCAGGAAATCGTCACAGATGTCTCATATCAAGATATAATTCATTCTTCTTTTACTTTACATTCTGTTTCATATAAAGAATATTGTAGTTTTCGCCATAATAATATGAAAATAAAACATTAAAATTTTTTTAATGAAATGAAATATGAAATTAATAATCTAATTCAGTAATTTCAAATTAGGTTCAAAATTCTTCGAGAGGTATAAAAGTATCAAAAGAGTAACTAAACATAAAAAAAGCATTAGATTTTTTTAGTTGAATAACATACTGTTTTAAAGTTTTTAAAGATTGTATAAATCTTGCAATTTCTCAGGTGTTATCCTCTAATAAGGTGATAATTGAAAGGTAACTTTTACACCACATGAGTGACAAGATAAAAAAAATTTATACTTGGGAATTAGCAACTTCAAGCAAGTTTTCATTGAACGAGTTTCTAAAAATGTTCCGTAACCATTTTATTTACATAATTGTAAATATATACGAATAAAAACGGCGAGAAATTAGATATATCTGTTGGACGATTCTCGAAGATTGTTTTTCGCGTCTTCTGGTTTTCAGATATTCACTCCAATATTTTAACCTCTCGAATAAAATTGATACAGAATTTACTTGACAATAGAGTTCGTTTCATATCTATTCAGTAAACATCTCAGTATACTCAAACAATTCTCGAAGGATTCAAATCCGTTTATTTTTAAAGATTTCCATTTTCCAAAGTAGTTTTTATATTATTTACAATCATTGAAGAAGTAACAGAATGTGTGTCATAAATTTAAAAGAGGGCATGTTTTTTTTAGGATGAGCATTATTCTAGTAAAATAAAGATTTGAAGTCTAGCTTAAGAATGGTCAAATATCCAAGCTTACGTTTTCGGGTAAGAAAAATAAAAATAACACTTTTCTTACCTTCTAGTATACGTAGTACAGAGAAAGTATAGTACTCTTCAAAAAATTCGAACTCGAGATTTTAACGGATCTCCACGTTTTAAACCTCCCGAGTTCGAGAAACATATTTTTGGAAAATGTCCGTCCGGCTGTGACAAAGATAACGTAAAAACGTTCTGAGTTAGATGAATGAAATTTGATAAGTTTTTTTTACACTAAACTTGCAGATTTCTATCAAGATTTCTTATCTCTTATACTGATAACGATTCACAATAATCTGTAATTCAAAACCTGAAAGTAATATTATATTCAAATTTTCCAATGTTTTCAAACTTGGCTGCTAAATATTTGTAAGATTAGGCCAATCTAACTCCAATGAATTTCGCCTGCAAATCTTGTTTATTATTGAGTGAGTATATTATCTGAAAAAGGCGGGACAAAAAGGAAAGTATACCAAAGACAACAAATACGCAAAGATCAAAATTTAAAAAGTTTACCTTCTAAATTTTTGTTAAGATTGTTCTATTACGTCCTTCTATAATAGAAAAATTACACGATTAACCTATTTTTTTCGGCAACGTTTTGAGAATAGAAAGTTTTATTTTTTGAAAATCAGCTAAAAACGTAAGCGCTAACCATATGAAGATTGGGTCTTTCAGATAGGTAAGAACGTTTTTTTCATAGAACACTTAAAAATTACATGAACATTGCGTAGTGTCGATACTTTCAAACTAGCAACTCTTTTCATATCATCGCTTAATCAAAATATACGCAAAAAATCACATAAAGAAAAATATAATAAATTTTGATGAAACCGTTTGACGTATTTGCAACATATTCATTTTATAACAGCATGCAACTGTCTGTGAGAAGATGATATAACCTAGACAAGCATTTTTCTTCAATAAAACAGTTCGGCATATTTGACATATGACATTTTGACTTAATACTGATATACTGAAGAGCGCTAAAAGAATTTTTTTAATGCATAAATGTTTAAAGTATAATAAAGTATCAAGGCTTGATGAATCTTTCAATATTTTTTATCTTATATTTTAACTGGTACTCAACCGCTTTACTGGATAATATAATAAAATTTACTATGCAGTTTAAATTATTAGAGATTTTCCAATTTATTTTGCATCATATTATTTGTCATATCGCTTGATGAATATTTGCGGAGTTATACTTTTTTTTTTCCAAATTTTTATGAACGCTTTCGTATAAAATTGGAGAAGAAAAAATCAACTAGCCCTACATGTCTCGACCTCTACCTATGATTGTAAATGTTTAATAATTTACAAATACTTCATGTATCACATTTTCTAAACTAAATTTATGCTACTCAACATTTTTTTATTTTATTTTACTGTCATTAACACACATTAAAGTGTCGATGAAAATGTTGGCTTAAAATGATATACATTATTACGATGCCATTAAGGTTCTACACGTTGTGGTGTTTCATGGAGTTCCAAAAGGCTATCGGATGAATTAAATATTCGTCTGACGCTGTCTCTGTGTAATTTCCCTCGTCTATGAAGCATTAAGCTTAAGGTGATGAGAACCAGGAAATATCTTGAGTATTAAGTCTTGGATAGTTAAAAAATGCTTTCATTTAAGCTGGAGCGGAATAAATTTACCCTATAATTAGAAATTTTGACCTACACAGCTGTTAGACTTTCCATAAGAAAATCAATACTTCACTAGTCTCGCTAGTCTTCACTAGTCACTATTTCTATTGATTTTAGCAAAGATACCATTTTCTCTATAAAAAAAATTTAGAAGGAGATAAAAAATTTGTATTTTCTTCTGAATTCTATAAATTTTGAAGTAGATAATTGCATTAATTTAAATCAAAGAAATGCGGGATCAAATTTCTAAATTATTGTACAAGTTTTCAAACAATTTCTGTTAATCTCTTCTTGTTATAAAGTGTGTGCGTGTGCGTGCGTGTGTGTGTGTGTGTGTGCGCGCGCGCACGCGTGTGTGAGTGCGTGTCGGCAATCTACAGTCAAACTGTTTGGCTCACAGCTATCAAATTTGGTCCCTGGAGGGCAAAAATATGCACTTGGAAGGGATTCTTTAAAAAATTTAATAATAATTTTTAATTAATTAAACACTAAGAGTAATTTTAACATTTTTCCCGCTATAGCTTTCAAAAATACTGCTTCAAAACCTTATTTCAAAATTTAAAAAAAAAACCTTTTAATGAAACTAATTAAATAATCGTGCAAAGTTTTCCAGAATCTTGCAAAGTAGTATATTTCCTTTTGTCTAATTTTCAAAAATATATTACACAATTGGTCTTGATATTCTAATCATTTTCGTTGCTTTGATAAATATTTTATTGCTATTTTTTCAATTATTGAAAGAAGCAAAAGAAGAAAGATCCTGTTTCATATTTGTGTCGTTTAGGAGACGACTAAAAAAGTAAAGTTATAATATGCGATATTTACAATACAGGCGAAACGAACATTTGCGTTTTTAATAACATTATGAATCTTAGAACTTGGCACTATTAGAAAAGCTCATATTCACCAAAAAACAGAACATATTTCAGATGATTAAAATAACACAATTTTATAATAATGTGATAATATAACAATTTTATAATAATATAATAATTAATTATAAATTAATTAATATAATAATTTTATAATAATGATAATTAGATAATGGCTAACAATTTGAGATAATCATAGATATGAAATATCTAAACGATGTAAATGAAATTAAATATAACCAAGAGCTCTGGTGAACCAGCTGATAGCCAAAGGCGACTAGTCTATATCTATACTTATAATAAAGCTCAATGTGTGTGTGTGTGTGTGTGTGTGTGTTGGCGCTCTACAGGCCAGACCATTCAACCTACCGCTACCAAATTTGGCACGTGTATACCTTGAAGGCCGGGAATTTGCACCTGGGGGTTATTTTTTCGAATTTTTAATTAGAATTTTATTTATTTAAAAATTAAGCGAAATTTTGACGTGTTTCTGCTATAACTACCGAAAATATTACCGCACAAAAAAGATTTTTACATGAAGTTAAAGATAAAAAATTTATCTTTTAAATGATACTACTGTTTTAATCTTAAAATTAAATTTCTATTTTTAATGAATTTTTAAATAAATATTTTAACTATGTTTTTCAATAATTTTTTTCGTCAAAAATAAAAATGAGGATTAAGCACGTTTCGCATTCAGGAGAAAAAAATAGCTTTTTTCAAAGTATTGCCATCACATTGATTAAAGCTCTAACTGAAAATAAATTAACTCTTTTTGGAAATGAAATCTGCAAAAATATAATTTTCGTCACGTGTCTGTAGGAAATGAAACAAATATGAAATATTATTTTTTCTAAAAAATAAATTCAAGAAAAATTCTTTTATGATCTTTTACACTCTATATATTATTAATCCAATAAATAAGTTTTATTTTAAGGCAAGTTTTGTTTAATATGAACAGGATATCCATTCAAATCATGGCCACACAGCTAATTTGTAAACCTTTAGTAAGACAAAGATCTGTTGCGACATAAATCGTAAATATTTTATTTAAAAGTAGCAAACGATTATTTTAATAATTATAAATTTTATTTTGTAAATAGTTGTGAAATTCAGATTGGCAACAGTGATATTTTTTGAACTTTTAATTTGTTGTTTAAAAACGATGCTAGAATTTTGAATGAAAATACGTTGATGTAAATTTGATAATATTATCTATAATGTAATAAGATTTAGTTTCATAATAAGTTTGTCTGCATTCTATTTTTGTTGACGCACGAACACAACAGATTTACTACAATGGTTTAAATAGAAAAATGATTATATTTTATGTATCTTAATTCAATAAATGCTCTAATAAATAACGAATTTTTGATTTTACATAAAGCTTCTGCTGTCGAAATCACGAATAACAAAATGCTCTTGAAACACTAATATTTTAAATAAAAAGAGTTAATTTCCATTCAACTAAATCAATCACTTAAACTGACTGATTTATGAAAATTTGAATATCACTATTCAATAAAAAAAAAGGATAATTTTAGATTTTCCATCGATCGTTTCAAAAAAAATACGCCAATCAGCGCGCAGGTTTCTAAGAATAATTGACCTAAGATTATGAAAATATTGAGTTTTTCTAGATTTTTAACATTCAAAACTTCATAAATAAGTCTTAGTTGATCGTGGAAAATAGAAACATTCATTCATTTATTTAAAATTTGGTGTGTCCAGAATATTTCTCAGAATATGATACCTTACTGCATTAAATTTAGATTTCATAATTTTTGAAATATATTTATAGGCTGGAACAAAATATTATTATTGATTTCATTTCAATCCTTTTGAAAGCAAAACTAAAAACTGAATTTTACGCTAAATCTGAGAAATTTTTGTTGAATTATTCTTTGAGATATTACATAAATTATCAAAAATATTTTGTAGTTCACATAAGACTTAAATACCGAGATATTCTGTTTGCAATACTCATATTCAATAATAATAGTAATAAATAAATAGCAATAAAGATGATAAATAAAATAAAACGCTTGGTTTTATTAAAAAATATCTTTATATTAATTGCAATTTCATCATTTTCACTTTAAATTAAAGTTGACGTTTTACCGGAAATGACAACAAATTAGCAAAATATATAGAGCAAATTGAACGAAACGATCTAAACAACAGTATAAGTTTGGTATGACTATCAAAATTTGAAGATTAAAATTGTTTTGTTTGAGAATCTATTAAGAGACCAGTTACTTAAAATATTTAATTGAAAATTGTAGCTAGCGGTAATATTGGCGAACCGGCTGGTCGCCAAAGGCGGCTAGTACACAATAAAGTAAATTCAAAATAAGGATTCGAAACAAGAAATTCGTATAATACATATTTTAAAAAACTATGTAATGGTTTAGTTTTTCATATATAAAACATATAATTAAAACATACAATTTTGTAACTAAAATTAATAAAATTTCACGATAAAAATATCTGAGTATTATAATAATATTTTTCAAATATTCAAGATTTTTATAAATACCTTATTTAAAAATAATTGTTATTTCAAAGGAGAAATTCAGGACTTTAAACCAAATAGACGGGAAACCTATAACGTTTCATCAAGGGCAAAATTAAAATTTAGAATTAAAGCATATGAAATAATTTCACAATCCATACTAGGAAAAAGTCATTATCTTCTGAAAATGATTGCATTAACTTAATGTTTAAAAGGCATATTTTGTACTTTTGATGATATATTGAAAGAATAAACAGATTGCATTCATTTTTAACTTAGTAAATCCTTATATATATATAAATTTTAAAAATAAAAAGCAAATGTTATTGTGAGAGAAATCTTGAGAAAATATTTAAAGAAGCTTATAAAATTCCAATATTATGTTTTTCATACATACATTAAATGAACATCATTATTTTACTATAACAAACATTCAAAAAAGATTATAATACTTAAAAAAGCTCAGAACTTTTAAAAATAACGATATCTGTAAAATTATTCAACCAAGTTTTAGAGGTGCATATATCCTTCTTCTTAACCGTAATATATAATTAACATTCTCTTTCCATAACGAAATTAATTTCGACAACATTGTGACATACGCGTGTTTAAATATGAGATATTACGAGACTCAATTCTAATACCACGCATTTTAAAATCTTGGAGAATCACTAAATGCTGCGATTTCTCATTAAAGTTAGACTCACAGGTTCTTTGCAAAGTTTTGGTTATATCATAAAGTAAATATTGCCTTTCCTTTGGAGTCATAATCTAGAATGTATCGTTTAACAATTGCTTTATATTCCCTCCATATCAGAACACATTGCCAGTCGCTAATGCTGCTTTTCACTTTAAAAAATAAGTCAATGTCTAGACTCATTTTTACTTTCTCAAAAACATCGAAAAATTCAAAAAACAGTCAAAAAATTCGAACTCGATATTTTGATGAATCTCCACGTTCTAGACCTCCCTGAGTTCGAAAAACATATTTTTAGAAAATATTCGTCCGTCTGTCTGTGACAAAGATAATCGTTGACAAAAACGTTTTTGAGTTTGACGATTGGGATTTGGTATACGCTCTTTACACCACATTTGCAGATTTTTATCAAATTTTGAGTAAAATTTATAGTATAGATACCCGTCAAACTTTGAGCCAAATCCAACTACGGACTTTCTGTCTGCCGGCCTGTACTTTCAGAAACACGTCAACTCAATAATTTAAAAACGCAAGGATTCAAATATATCAAATTTGGTAAGAGATTTTGTGTCTACAAGTGCAGTTTAGTGTCAAATTTTTGTTTCAGTAGGTCGAGAAAAATGTGTTTACAGACCAAATTCGATTTTAGGATACTATGCTAAAAATATGCTAAAGACTAATCGCCAAATAACTCGCCAAGTAACACGATTTATTCAGTAGAATTTTTAAATTCACAGCAAAATTTAATATTTCGTAACTATTATACGCCAGTATCATGGAAGAGGTTCTCTAGCATGACAAGTTATTAGAGAATAAGCGAGAAAGTTTTGGGAAGACCACTCCTGTTATTTAAGTTCCTTTTATATCAAAATTAACACAATAATCGAAATGGTGGAATTCAATGTTTTAAAGAGTAGAGATAATGATTCTTGTCTTGTTCTAGCTACGGACTCTTTAGACCAATTTAAAGGAACTTCTCTGAAATTATTTACAAACTTTTTATACAATTTATATCCTGTTATATGAATATTAACTCTTTACACTCGAAAACACAATACGATGCATAATTATTCATTTAATACAAGGGCTTGTTTATCGTTCTGGAAAATAAATATATGCAATTGTTTTAAATTGAATTTCTTTGAAAAATTAATCTACATCTTTTTGTCATTTTGTAGGCGTTTTCAACGATCAAAATTGAAAAAATAAATTAATAAAACATCAAAATAATACACCGTTTTGAATGATGAGTGAAAGACACAATCCGAGTGCAAAGGGTTAAATGCGTACAACTAACAGCGCATAAGGAGAATTCGCTGTTTTCAAGTAATGAGAATTTTTTTTTCTTATTGATGCTAGTAAAAAATGGGAAAGACTTTGGGGTTACTTTTTTTCTGAACAGGAAGAATGGTAAATAATCTTCAGAAAATGGTGGAAAAAGTGGGGGGAGTTGGAAGCAGCCTTCCATTTAAGCGGAATTTTAACATTTAGATAGATTTCAAAATCAATGAATCACAATTCAAAAATTATTAAGTATAAAGCAATCTCAGAAAGTCTCTGCAGGACAGCAAAAATACTTTGAATTTAAAATTTTAAATATGAAAACAAATCTGTTTACAACTAAAAATATTTTTAAAAAATTCGTCTGGAAAAAACTTACAGAACAGTTTTCTGAACATTCTTATTTTTTTAAAACTAGAGATGAAAGAATATAATTTTTATGACGAACTATTTTATGCAAAAACACAGTTGATAAAATTATCAAAATTTTACTAAAAATAAATTTTGATAAATAATTATTTTTGTGATTCGCCTTTATTTTTCAAAAAATTCGAAATAACTTTGATTTTATACAGTGAAAAATTAAGTTGGTCAATTTGTTTGGATTGTTTAAAAAAAATAACCGTCTCGACATTTTTTTTTTTTTTTTTTTTTTAGAAAAACATATCATGAATTTTTAAACTTTTAATAGTCTCATTGTGTAATAGCAAAATTTTGACCTCAAAATTGAAAATTATGTCGAATTGAAAATAGTGACCAAATAGTACTAAATAATAAATGTTAAATAATGTTAAAATAATACAAATGTTTCTTTAAATTAAATATTCTCTTTCCATATGTGTTTCGCTAATTTAAAAATATAACTAAAGATAATGATATTTTTTTTTCTTTATTTAGAACTATTTATTTCAAAACAGAAAAACTAAATTTTGATAAATTTTTGATAAAATAAAGTTCTTTGATACATACTATAATTCATTCAATTCAGTAATTTTTGTGACCTTACGCATTACTTTAAAAATTAAATTATTTCTTTACTTTAGTAACTGATTCAAGAATTTAATTACATAAAATTATTCGAATAAAAGAAATATGAATTTATACGCATTAGTCAGAAATTACATTGAAGCACTTGAGTTAAAACATACAAATCTATTGTTTAAAAAAGACTTGAAGTTTATGAAATATGAATAAAAAATATCTCGCATATTAAGAATACAATTAATCTAGTTACCATGTTTTTTGTTATGCGAATTAAAACTGTATTGAAGATGTGAAAAAATGTTTGAAACTTCAGAAGTTAACAAACTGAATTATGAATAATTTATTTTCTGTACTACAAACATTGATTTTTATCAGAATTACAAGAAACTTTAAAAATAGGTAGCATCAAATGTGTGTTCATTTGGAAATAAAATTTTTAATTTTGTTGGCAATGAAATGCAAAATAATCTCAACGAATGTAGTTAAGTTGAATGTTCAATTATTAAAACCAAAAAACTCTGATAAAAGCTGTGACAGAATAAAGTATAGAACATTTCAAATGTTGATATATTTTAAAACTTTTGTCTTATATAATATCCATCATGTTATTTTTTTATGTATAAACTTGAGTTTAACCAAAAATTTGAAATAGAATGAAAATATCGTTAATAGCTATAAATGGAATAAAAAGGGCTTTAAGAATTTGAAAAAATAGTCTTTCAAATAAGGCATAAAAAATATTGTAATTATTTTCAGTTGAAAATAATATCTGATCGTAGGAGGATGCTTTAAGTCGCATATTTCTTTAGATAAGTAAAAATGTATGAAATCAAGTTTCTTTCAGGTCCAAGATGAATTATTGGACAAATATTACAACAAAATACTAAAAAGATGACAAAATTATAATTTTCAAAAAGCGTTTTAATGTACTTAGATAAGAATTTTTTTAATAAAATTATAATTATAATATCGTAAAATATTACCAAAATGGAGTCATTTTTTTTTCAAAATTATAATGTGACTTTGAAATATAAAAATAAAAGATAGAGATAACAGAAACGAAAATGAAAATTAAATAATTTGACAAATATCCTTTCATTATAATTGCAGACTACAATTTTGAAAGTATTTTTCTATTATCAATTAGAAGAGAATAATTGAAATACTAAATATTATTTGGAATTGAAAAACATTGAAATGTCCATTTCATGCTATTGAAATACATATTTAATTATAGTATCATTACTTTCAATATTTAATATTTAAAAAGCACAAAATTTTAGAAAATATTAACTTTAATGCGAATTTTTAAATGTTTATTTTTCTCTAATTGTCAAATTTAATACCTTTCCTTAGACTTCATAATAATATCTTCTATATGCAGCAATATTAGTTTTATTTTTTAAGATTAATCTCTTCTCTTTAAATTAAAATATTTTGAAAAATTATCATTTTTATTATAGAACTTATTCGCTTCCCATTTTATTTTGTGGTAATGAATTAAAAGATAGATTCTGGTAATTTATAATTGAGGCAGTTACTCTACTCTTACTAACCATTAAATGAAGATCAATTATTTAAGCCAAATTACTAAATAAACTTTTCGGAATAAAGCATTAATTATTCAAAATTAAAATTTTTATCTTGTTTAAATCATCAAATCACTAAATAAATCTTTCCATGCCATCCCAATTCAATATTTTCAAAAAATTATTTTTAATCGTATCTATTGAAATTAACGCAAGTTTAGTTATTAATACATTTTTTTTCATATGTTTTGTGATTTTGAATGTAGAATTTCTCAAAGATATTTCTTGTGTGGATAAGATATATAAAAGTTAATAGTAAAATTTTCTCAGTATGGTTTCAGCTAATTATGTTTATGTTTTGTGTTGTCTATAAAGACAAAATTTATATATTATTTCTTTCTGCCCTTTATTGTTGAAACGTTTTAATAATATTTACGAAAAAAAAATCCTATTCTGACTAGAAAATTCTATTTAAAAAAATACAGATTGATGAATAGGAAAAAGAGGGAAAAAATTCGTGATCAAAATGTTTATTAAACTTAAATAATATAAGACACTTTTCCTCGCCTACTTGATTTGTTTCAAAATGGCTTATTTATTTAATGAATTAACCAGTCCATTGATTAAACAATAAAGATCAAAAAGATTTGAGTAACATTAATGTGATAAATCATCACATTTCATTAACAATTTTATCTATAATGTTTCATTATTTAAGATTAAGCAAAACCTTTAAGTGAAACAAATCTCAATTTCCGGTGCTTTTAAATACTTATATTGAATATATAATATTTTCAAGCTTAATAACTTCCGAAAACATCTAATAATATTTAATTAACACCGGATAATAATTGCGTAAATATTTTTTTAATTTTATACAATTGCGGAAACATCGTTTTTATTACTAGGTTAAAAAAGCTATTTTTTTATTGAAAAAATATAAAACTTGAGTAGAAATCCATATAAGTTTTTATTATTACTGATAATCAATGATAATTTTCAATACATTTTTTTATTATTGATAATTAATGATAATTTTGTCAAATAAGAAAGTGGAATGAATAAACAATGATTAATATTTCTGCTAAAGTAAATTTACTTTAACGGAAGAATTAAAATTTTCGCCAAAAATGTCTTGAACTTTCGGTCGTTCCCTTTTCCCACCGTGAATGAAAATGGCAGTGAATTCCTTCTTCCTACAAGGAAACCTAATCAAGTCTGAAGTTCAATGCTAGCCACCAAATTACTCTGCTTTGATTTTTCCTCCATTTTCAGAAATCACTGTTATGACCTCTAATAAGTTCAATGGTTTCTAGAAAAGCAGGAAGGAAAAATTTCATGACCGTCGAAATTTGATAGATGTTTGGCTTCCAGTTACAAACGTTGAAACATTGTAAAACAAATAAAAGAAATCCTAAGCAATAAATTTATTATGTAATGAAGTTTGATAAACATTCTTTTGATTTTTATTTAAACTGAAAATTATAAAAATTCTTTTATCTCCAAACTTTTAATTTTTAAATTATATATTATTCTCAATTCTATATTTTTTGAATTTAATATCTAGATTAACATTCCCAATTTTAGACAAACATAAAAATATTTCTAACATTTCCAATTTTAG
>JAPMOR010015793.1:0-129059 GCA_026543865.1 Argiope aurantia
ATGTCTCTCAGATGATTTCTCGTGAAGTTATGGCAAAAAACATACCTATTGCTTAAGTTTTGCACACCAGTGTATATTAAAAATTCGCTTTTTAATGACAGCATCCAAGTCCATCCATCTTGTTCAGATGTTCTCACACCCATGTCCTGGAAGCGAAGTTCTAATTATATCAATATTACTTCTATTTCTTCAGGATTAAATATTTCTCTTATGTTTTAGGCATGGATCAGAACTAAGATTGAGAGAATATTCCCCGGTATTGAAACCTCTTTAACACTTGGTCGACCATTTCATTGCCCTCGATTCGGACGTGGTATGTTACTCTTGAGTCTGTTAAGAGGCCAGCTAGGTTCTTTGCCATAATAATTTTGGATTTAATTTTATCTTTAAAGTTGGATTTATTGGAATTTTTTTATGCAGCTATGGAAGATTGGCTGTAGGTACAGATGTTTGATCTAAAATTCTCCACGATAGCCTAAATAGCCACAAAATCAATAGCGGTCATTTCTGAGCGACATACAGTGTAATATTCTAGTTAAGTTTTTACAGTAAATATAATTTTTTTAAAATACACATGGCGAATTTGTTGAGTTATTTAATCTGGATCAGTCCGAGTATATATCATAGTCTGTACATATTGGTTAAGAGAAACAAATATTTTAGTGGAAGAAAAATTTTAATTAAAATATTTTTAATTAAATCAATAAAATCAATATGAAGCTTACAATTATTAAAGTCAACAATTCATATCTGGAATTTACTAAATTCAGTTTTGGTTAAAGCATGCAACAGAAGAATACCTGTCAAGACATTGAGGAGATTAGTAGACATGTTATGGTAAATCGGACAAAGAAGATTCTGGGGATAATATAGAACTTAGAGATTTATTGTTTTGCACAAGCCTTGCCTCAGATAGTATCTCCGTAGAGATGGATCCTTTCTATAACAGTATTGTAACAGGATTTGACTATTCGATTATCCACGTTCCAGTTAGTATTAATTATCCGGTTAAAATTAGAAATTAAAAATTCGAACTTTTCCGGTATGAAATGAAATGTAAGTAATGATTTGTAAATACATATGTCTAGAAAGCAAAATGTTATTTCAAATAATTGAGATAAACTGAGGAGGTGCGGTCTACAAGACCGCATTTCATTTACACTCAAATTAAATTTTCTAATGAATGTATTAGTATGAAAAACTGTCAATATATTTTGCAGATATTTTTCTTGCTATATAGATATGCTTTAGAAATGTTTCAAAATATATTATCATCGAAAAAAGTAAATGCGTTGGAACATACATTTTCTTCTCAAATGACATGTTACAATAAATAATATTCTTGAAAAAACATATTACTTTTTACTTTTAAAATCTTATGTATTTTTACTGTATATGAAGGTATATAGAAGACAATATAATGTAAAATTAAACAAAAATTCTGAAAAAAAATTGACTATTGGTAAAATTGGCCCTTTTTTTTATCGGCTTGTGTGACTTTCATAGGACGGTTTTCTAGGGCATTTTAAACATACAGGTTAAAAACTAGTATAAAAATCAACCTATAAATTCTCTATATATATCATGGTATATTAATATATTTTATAAATTTTTCAAAATACATTATCACTAGAAAAATTAATTATGTTTGAACATACATATCAGAATCAGTTAAATCCGAGCTTTCATCGAAAAACTCTTCTGTACAATTATCTTTATCACTAAAATCACTTTTTGCTTCATTTAAAAGTGTCCGTAGCACTGCTTCATAATAGGATCGGAAAATTGGATGATATTTCGGGGCCCAAGTTTTAGCGCTATCTGCTAAGTCTTGTTTATCACTGGACACTAACAGGGAGTGCGGTCTGAGGGACTACGCTCAAAGAAATAACTGAATTATTTTAAAAAGCATCCGCTGAAATCGCTTGAAAAAGTGCACGTGTATTGAAGGTCACAAAATAGGAAGCTAAGGGTCAATCCATTCAATTGATCTAAAATAGGGGTGACCCTATAGGGGTGACCGAAAATCCATCGCTAGCGGTCTCACAGACAGCACGTCTCCAGTTAAAGGTTAAAAGAACTTCGAACGCATAAAATAAATACTCAACGCATTTGTTAGAAGGAATCACTTTGTCTCCAAATTTTTCGATATAGAAAAAGTGTATGATTGAGTTAGGTGCTATTGCATACTTTCAACACTTTATAACTTTCTAGGTTTTAGGAGTACTTTGCTCATAATTTTACAAAACGTTTTAACTTATCGAACATCTTGAGTTCTTGTTGACTGTTCGTATTCTGGTTCTTTTATTCACGCAGAAGGTGTTCCGCAAGGAAGTGCACTCTGTGTCATATGTTATTGTCCATCTCATATAAATTCTTAATCACTTGCCTTCCTTTGTTAATAAAACTCTTTATGTTGATGATCTGCAGATCTCATGCCAAGGTAGTAACATGATACTAATAGAGCGACAATTACAAAATACAGTAAATAAATTGGTTTCTTGGGGTGATAATAATGATCACACTTTCTTTCCAGAGAAAATTCACTGCGTGCACTTCAGTACTTTCTTTCCAGAGAAAATTCACTGCGTGCACTTCAGTCGGAAAAGAAATATTCAACAGGATTTAGTATCCACATTAGAAATATTCCTATTCCTGTGGTGAGTGAAATACGTTTTATGAGAGTGGTACTTAATCAGAAGCTTATCTTCTTCCGGTATCTGTGGAAGAAGCATAAGAAGTCCTTAAGCATTTGAAATGTTCTTTTCAGAAGATCTTGGGGTGCCAATCGAACCTCCCTACACCGCATTTACAAATCATTATAATATTTTCCTCAATTGATTACGGGTGTATGAATTTCCGCTTGCTCATTTGTCATCATCTACCCCTTTGTTTAAGGCTTAAAAAATTGTCCGACCTGTTTTACAAGCAGAGTCTATTCTGAAGGACCCCATAGGCCAAACATCACCGCCAGTTGGTGTCGACTCTATAATGCCAGGCATTCTCATATCCTTTCATTTTGTAAAAGAAATCCAAAAATGCTCCGGACCTTAGAGATATTCATATTATAATCCTAGATAGACTCTTTTAGCTTTCCATCTTTTGATATCTCGCAGTTTTCTTTTTTGAATCCTTTTACGGGATTCGATAATCCTCAATAGCTCCTGCTGTTTTCCAACAGCTCTTTCTACATCATCGCTACCGGTATTCTTCTTTTGTGTCAATTTTCATGAGGGATCAAAATCAGATGGACATACTGATTGCGGTTTCATATTTCCATCCACTGAAACATCGTTTTCTCAATTGTTGTTCCGTGTTTACTATTGAACTGGTGGCAGTTTCCTGTCCTCTTCAGAAAATTTCACCTTCTACTCAGGACAAATTTATTATTTATATTGAATGATGAGTGCTTTCGAGATATTTTTGCTCTGCAGTAATCGAATGCATCAAACTGATATTAAAATTTCGTTCAATTTGTGTTTTCTACAAATGATAGTTTTCAGATCATTTTTGGGGGGCCACATTGGTATTACTGGGAATGAAAAGGCGGATTTAGTTGCAAAATCAGTGACGCCTTTTTTATCCACAGAATTCCCTTTTTTGATAAAGATCCTTCGGTAGTCGTATTTTTCTACCTGGCATAAAACATGAGATCTATTGATCCAGAAAAATTTTATTGAGATGATAAATTGATTCATTTCCATATAGCACACACACATTGTGGCCAAAGCACATTCTTTACCCACAAACATCTCATATTTGACGAAAATGGGTCTATAAGCAACAGATACCAAGTTGATTTTACTGTCCGTCATTTTGATTGAATGTCACGCTTTTAATCCATATCTTTTTCTTCCTAATCTTCTTCTACACTGCAAGATTTAGTGGGTAAGAAATACCACAAAAATATTTCTAAAATATAGACTTTTTATAATTTTTTTTGCATTTTTTTTACTTTTTTACTTCCATTTAGCATTTTTTTCTTCTGTTTGTGTTTAACGTTTCGATTTGTTAAGTGTTTTTACATTACATCATTGCTTAGAATTTTCATGAATCATTATTTAATATTGCTAAATTAATTTTCATTTTGCATGACCTTATTTTGTATTTTTATCTTTGTACATTTGCTTTTACAGGTTTGTTTTTCCTAACCTATTCTTTCCATATGCTTGGATCATTATAGCCAATATGGTTCTTTCACCAATAAATTATACCTACAATTAAACATCACCACTTCTCGAAGGCCCATGAAGAGAGTACCAAGGATAGAATCAAAGTATAATCAAGCGATGTCACTTGCCATTAATGGAAGGTTATTATGAGTTAGGGTTTACTTGTCAAAATAAAAGCAAAACATTTTGACATTGTGAATTGCTACAATAGATTCCTAAAAGGAGGGTCCAAAGACAGTATTTTGTTTGCATTGAAGAATGTTAGAACATAGAAAAAATACGAGGTATTTCGTATCCATTCCAAAGTATTTGTTGGTGTCGTTAAACTATCACAAATTATTTTTACAGTGCTTCTCCCTTTAGAAACTCGAAACCATGCATTCCTTCGCATCCAGGCAAAGCAACCCCTCCATTTATCAAATGCATCCTTTTCATTGCATTTTAACTCTATTTAAATGTCTCAGTGCTTTTTACTGAAATATATTTCGATTTTTGACATCAGCCTTACATTGTCATATTGTCTTGGAAACTTTAAAATGCAATGAAAAAAGATTATTGCCCATAGAATATGTTTACTATTCCACTTCTTATTTACTTCTTTTGAGATATATGCTATTTTTTTTATCTCATTTACTAAGCAGCCCAAAGATATAATAGGCTAAATTTCCATTTTCAGTTCGTTGCTATACGCAAAGAGGATTGAATACTGATGTAGAAGAAAATCTGAATTTTGAAGTCTTTATAATATTAATATCATTCTTGGATAAAACTTTGAATGAAACGAATAAATTTTTGTTACATAAATGAGAAATTTTGCATCAATAATAAAGATGTGGTTATTAACAATTCATACTTACTAAACAATGAGGATAAGTAGTGCTTATGATATATATTATGATAGTAGCTGATAGTATTATATGAAATTGTGATGCGACTCCTAGAAAAAAAAGCATCCAGGAAATTAGAGCATATTTATTTAAATATACAATTTAATAAAAATGAGTAGCCTTATGGGTTAGACAGCCTAATATTTCCAAAATGGAAATATAATGCTTAATGACAGTAAATGTAAGATTAACTGCAAGTAAATTTATTAAAGAGTAAACAAATAAATTTGGTTAATACGGACATAAGAATAAACTGAGTAGCAATTATAGGAACACTGAAACTACAAGGTGTGCGATAAATTCGTTAAAACTTCTGTTAAAAAGTACGCTTCGTATTTAAGCTGAAATGAGTCGCATCTCACATATCAATATATATATATATATTTATATATAGTGCATCATCAAGACTTCTTTGAAAAAATTTATACATTTAAACTTTGTTTTTTATATACACTTTTTGTTGGCATTTTTATTACATTTAACACAAATATTCTTTCATTTTATAACAGTTTCAGTTATATAAACAAAATGATACATTTTTATGCCGCTCATTGACAAGATAGCGCATATAAATTTACACATCAATTGTTTCTAGGGATTTTATGAATAATGCCTTTAAACCAAATACTCATTTTATGTGCTTAGAAGAATTAACTATAAAATCATTGAATGAATGAGCTTGACATAAAACAATAAAAATAGGTATGCCACATTCTAAAATATAAAATGAAAGAGTAAGAGGATAGCGGAATTTATTTTTGTATATATTTCATTTTGGAAATAAAAATCAACGTCAAAAAACAACTTTTAAATTTTATATATATAAGAAATGTTTACTAAGTAGTAAATGTTTTCCAAGAAGTCTTTTCAAAATGCTCTATATGTTTAATATACATATATATTAAACATGTTAAAAGATTCAGAAATTAAATCATTCCAGAAATCTAATGTCACTGTTTACAGGAATGGGCTCAAAGAGTAATTGAATTTATTTTTTTCTTTATAAATCTTCTCTAAATTTCGCAAAGGTGATTTTTGGGATCACATTTAGCTTATGAAAAAAAATCTCATCAGATTCCATTCATGTAAACTTCAGTTTTATTTTTTTTTACTATCATCCATTTGTTTTTAACGCAATTTTTGCAAAGAAAAAACAGAAATCGTGTCAAAAAACGGAAAGAACAGCAATACAATTTACAATAATATCCATTAATCAAGGGATAAAGAGTGTTCGTTTGTCATGACAGATACGTGCCTTCATAGAGATTATATATCTGCGTAATAAAAATACACAATATTCTTGAGATTCCAGGGAGAATACATAAATATACGAAATAGCTAGGGGATATCTATACCACTATATTTCATAATCTAGCTCTGATGCCTAGCTGCCGAGAATTTTCTAAGTACGAATAAAATGAAAGCTCTAAAGTAATACAAATAATATCCACAAAGGAAATCCAAGCCGCAATCCATTTGTTTAGTTATAAATACACGATGTCTCATTTGAACTGAAACAAGATGTTTCGTTTCTTACTTCCAAACGCAGTTACCTGAATGCCATTTTTGAGACGCATTGCTTGTTCCAGTTCCGTGGTCACCCCGATCTCCCGATTTATGAGCATCGATTATTTTTGATCTGAGCTTCCTATGTAAATATTATTCATATACTTGTTGTCTACCTCTGATCCAGGCCTATACCATGAATTTAGAATCGCCCGGATGCAAGTGATAACATCATTTCTCACTTTTTAATTTCTCAAATTAATATTGCATTTTTTAATTTAATTTTTCAAATTTTTGTTAAGTCAAAATCTTGAATAAAGCATTATTGTTCATTTATTTGAAAAGGATAAGTTTATATATGGCTGGAAGATTAATTACTAATATAAAATTTACTTTTCAGAATTTTTTGGGTTTTTGTTTCACAGTTGATAACACTACTCAAATCTTAGAATGGAATAAACAAGATTTCTTAAATTCTAAATGTAAATTTATAGCTTGAATTAGAAATAGTAGTTTGTGGGAAAAGAAGCACTTTTTTCACATTTCAGAAGAAAAAAAAAAGTAACTATAAATATGTCTGAATTAATAAACCTTTCCTGCTCCAATCAACCACTCATTTCCTATTTTAAGAAAACTACAACAACTGAAAATCCTTTTCCAAGTCCAAGATCATTTTGGACCCATCGATTCACATATATTGTTTCCGGTTGATTATCTGAATATTCCGTCCTTTCACCTTCGATGCATTATCAGCGTCTATTTCATTTTTTTTACTCCTTTTTGTGGTTAATATATTTTCTTATTCACTTTTAAAATGGCTAGCAAACACATGAGATTGATTGAAAGAATCATATTTATTGGTGCTCGTCACATTATAGTGATTATGATACTTCAATTGTATCGCTTCAACTAATGTTCACTCAAATGTTTTTATAAAAATTCTTTGAGAATTCTGAATTTTACTTATTTAATGCTTATTAATATTTCACCTTTCTTGCAAGCTGTAATTGTACCTCAGCTGGGCATACGACGAAGCAGCTTCAAATATGTATTCCAAACAGGGAGGCTGGCATTTCTTTAACAAATCATCTGTCAATAAAAGAGAAAATAATATTACTGCATGGATTTGCAATTATAGTTAAAATAGGATATTACAGTCGGTATGGAAAACTTTTGCTTTTAAATATCTACAGAACCAATCTCGTCAAATATCTACAATTCTATTATTAGTTTTCTTCAAATATTTCAATAGTTTTGAAGTTGATGATGCCATTTATGAATAGGATTTAACTGAAGGTAATATACAAACTTTAAGGGAAGGTCAGGCAAATAGAAACTAGTAATTTTTGAAGTAGATCGGAAACTCAAACAAGGGTTCCATTGCCAGTAAACGAAAAGAATGCAACAGATAAAAAAATATAACACAGGTTTAGTGTAATACAAATTAAGAACAAAATAGAACAGTTTTACAAGATGCACACAACACAGATGCAAGTAGATTGGAGCAACAAATATTTGGAATACTTCAAATCCGTATTCAAAAGATTAAAACGAGCATTGCAATTATATAACAGTGGTTAATATATGATTGTAAGTTTATATGTGATTGTAAGTTATCCTTTTCTTTCAAATTATCAAAGAACCCCATGTAGCGGCTCCCTTTGCGTTTCCGATGTTCTGTTGAGATTTGTTTCTGAGTGATTGACTTAACCTTTAAATTTGTAAGCGTTCTTTCAGAATCAAGAATTATATTTGTTGCCGTTTTTTATTAGTTAATATGACTTCAGTACAGAGTTTCTCTGCATTTAATACAGTCTCATTTAAATGTTGCATGAGGGCGTTTATGAGAAATAGAAAAATAAAATTGAAGAATAAAAATATTTTGAAAAGTTAGCTTTCATTTTTTGCTATTAGATAAAAGAAATTTGTACGTTTGAATGGGTGACATACAAGGAAATACAAAATGATGCAGAGTTTATAGAACAAAAATGAAAAATGAATGGAAATTTTTGGGTTGGTGTTTCAAATGTCTTTGAAGGTATTTGGTTCACTTTTAAAGATATGGATTTTTCTATAAGAAAATGAATTCGCTGTATTAAAAACGGAAGTATTTTCTTAACAAAGGCGTCATTCACTATGTTAAGCATTTTAAATGAACCGAAAACAGTTTTAAAAATTGATATTTATTTTTCAAAATTTCTGTTTTTACAACTTTTAGCTCAGTGATTAATTTTTTGATTGTTGAAATATATATGTAATCTTACTTAAAACCTTGGAGGATTTTATTATCACACATTCAGTCATTTCTTTCGGACCACAAATTGGAATGTCTTCACCATCTATAAATAAGAAGAAATTTTAGTAGAGACTGATTCAAATGCATTTTTTTATTTATTTAAAAGTTCTAACATCATTTTTCTTTTTTAAAATAATTTCCTATCTTGCATACCTTCATTTCCTTTTTTAAATAATTTCCTAAACTATTAGATGGAAATATATGCCAGTTAGTATTTTAGCCTGGCATATACTTCCAGTTGGAAAAATCGTTTAAAGCAAGTAAAGAATTATTTTTTATATTGGAATCATTATTTGCATTGCCAAAAAAAATCTGTATATTTATTTATCTCCCTGGTTCTATTGTCAAATTTAGTAAAATAATACAGACCCTCTTAAATTTTAAACAAGAAATTTCAGTATTATGCAACCAAGACTGACCGACTTATGAAATTTCAAATTTCCTTATTTTGGATCATTCAGAATAATTTAAACTTCTGCTTTGAGAAGCACTTGATAATCAATGTATGCCGCTTTCTTCAAATTGTCGTTGACTCGCTTAAAATAATGAAGTTCAAACGCTAATAACTCGCAAAAATGTGAAACTTTTTTTTACTTAAAATGATAGTGTTCAAAACTACTTTACTAAATGTGAGTAACAGGAACAAGGACTTTTTAAACATTCAAATTTTATAATTCAGTTGTCCATTGGTTGATTCAGACAACTTAAAATATAATTAGTTACTCCATTTAAACCATTTTTCCAACAGGATGTAAATATTTGCCTCTAACAATTTAGAAATGAGCGATTTGACAACGATCTAAGTGAATATTCAGTATATAGGCTTTTGAAAACCGATTTCATACTCAAAAGAATTCGAAATAAGTGACTATATTTATTTAATTGCTTTAATTTTAGATTTTCAATCCATACAAAAAGAGAAGGAGAAAAAATATATTAATTTTGAAAGATAAATATCATTAGTGAATAATTTCTCTCTTTAGCATTAATTTGACATTACTTAAATAAACTTATTAAATCCATAAAATAAATAAATAAGCAAACTTATCTTATGCTAAAGAATGGATTAATATTAATTCATTTTGTTTTTACAATAAATGAACCAGTGGCCGCAGCAACTGAAACTCACTGTATTAAGGCCATAATAAGGCCCGGACGCCATTACTTAATAGGAGTTAAGCTCCACAGCTAGGGGGTCATTTAAATCTACCGAAATTCAATATGATAAAAATGACATCAAAGTCAGACCTGATACAGTTTCAATTACTACAGCAAATTTAGAAATTATACAATCTGCAGGCACGCACGCACCTCACGCAATCCGGACGCACCCCACGCAACAGGAAAGTACTTACATCTATTTCCTAAAGATCTCATCTACCTAGACAATCCAAACAAAATTTTACACAAAGAGATGGGATTCTCATTTAATTTCTAAGTGTACAAAATTCTATCGCTTTGGGGCTTGTGAAAAAAGTTGTAGTTCACAAGGACTTTCCGTCCATTTCTGGCACACCAAGAAGTCCCAATTCCATTTCCCATCAGCCATCTGATGATTAGGGTGAATTACAAATGAATTGGGACGTTTCGCCAACTCTCAATAATATTCTTATTAATAATACTATAGCTTCTGTTTCTTGGCGGTTTTTTGTTTTTTCGTTTCTTGGAATTACCATGTCTTCGGTCATCCTGCTTGTTTTTCTTTTCAGGAAAGTTTCCTGAAAAGATGACATTCCTGTAACATTTCACGGCTATAAAAGGGCTTGGAAGAATGTTAATATTGGAAATAATCCTTCTGGTGGTATTTACATCTTAATTTCCAATCTTTACCTTTAAATTTGTAAACTTCTTTACAGGCTATGGCTGTTCAAGTCTATACACTTACGCCTGTCACAGTTTGTAGTATTTATTTGTCACTACATTATAATATTAATCAACGTGAACTAAACCACTTAATGGGCAAACCTCTGAAGTCATATTTATTACTAGGCAATTTCAATTAACATAGTTCTTTGTGGAGTTTGGAAAATACAAATTCTCGTGAATCACACATTGATTAATTTATCTCCGAAACTCACTATGTTTGCTCAATAATAACGTGAAAAACTATTTGTAAGATCCCACACGTTCCTTTCATAGTCTTGACCGAGTTATTTGCTCTCCTCATATCATATTTATAACTAGACATAAATATGATATTCTCCTCATGATTTCTCTTCATATTTCACAGTTGAAAGTGATTTCTACAACAGCAATAATTTCTCTTTAATTATATCTCATGCTGATAGAGGTGGTACGCCTTTTGTCCCCCCACCGTTCTATGTTCTAGCTGGCAGATTGGACTGCTTATGTGCAACTGCCAGTAATTACTGGGAATATGGTCATCAGGGTTGATATGATGGATACAGTACAAAATGAAGTCGATTGCTTAATTGATGTCCAAGAGCTTTCCACGTTTAAGGAAATCCTGTAACCCGTGGTGACCGTGCTGTGATAGTCACAAAAAACAAAAGAAATGGGGATTATATTCCACAGATACCCTACAACAACGGATCTTCTTCCTTTTAAATGTGCCAGAGTTAATGTTCCTCCTATACATAGGTAGAGTCAGAGGGAATCTTCAATTAACTTTGTCTCTTCTATTACAGCCTTTACTTCCATAAAGCTGTTCTGGAAGAAAATTAATGCGATTAATAGAATTTAGAAAGAATTCTCCATTAGATTTCCCCAAAACACTCGGTTATGCATTTTAACAAATGTCCGCTGCTGATTCGTATAAGCTTTTTTTTTTTCGATTAAGAGTTACACAGAACGGAAGTTTTTGTCCTTTTCTACTCGAAAATCGCTTCATTACAATTCTGATTTTAAGATGCAAGGACTATTAAAGACTTTATTGAAAGCTTATGATATCAGTCATGATTCTGATGGAATAATATATAACATGCTTCTCCATTTCTCTACTATTTATCTTTCCAATCTATTATATTTATTTAATAGAATTTGTATAGAACAGGAATTCCCTTCACAATTTCATAAAGCTATTGTGATTCCAATTCTCAAACCTGACAAGGATTCCTCTGCGTTATAGGCATGTTGCCTTCACAAGTTGCTTATGAAAGATTAGAGAGCGTATGGTTAATGCCTGTTCTGTGTTTCAACAAGGATTCCTTGTTCAAATACGGAAATGCAGAATGCGGAAACATGCATTCCGCTGTTGCAAAATAGCTATTTCAGAGGACGCTTGACTTTTGATAATATCGTCCTATTCGGAACCCAAACTAGAAAGACATTTTTTGAGAGGAATCTTCTAGCTTTATCTTCCTCGACATAGAAAATGCCTGTTATATTACTTGGCACTTTAGCATTCTTTCTATACTTTCAGATTTTGACTTAAAGGAAAATTTACCCATGTATTTAAAAAAAAACTTTTTTTCCATTGTGTCCATTGCATGTTCGGGTTGGTAATTTCTAATTCTTTTATTCAAGCTGAGGGTGTTCTACAAGGAAGCATCCTCAGTATCATGCTATTTTTTGTCCATTTTAGCCAGGTGTTTTATGTTTTACATCCATATACCCAAGGCACTTAATATATGGATGGCCTCCTGCCAAGCTATAAAATATGCGCTTAACTGAACACCAAATGCAAGTTGCAGTTAAAAAATTGATAGATTAGTACAGGTGGAAATGGGAATGCCATTTCTGCGAAGAAAAATCTATGCATCAATTTTTGTAGAAAATGGGGTATTCATTTGGATCCTGAAATCCATATTCGGAATACTACAATACCTCTGGTTGAAAAAATAATGTTTGGGGAAGCAATATCTGATCATAAACTCATTTTCCATCCGCATGCATTTCATCCGCAGAAGAACAGTGACAGATCTTTGAACATTCTCACGGTAGTTTCCGAAACCTCTTGAGAATCTGATTGTTCTTCTTTGTTCCGAATTTATCAGGTAACGACTTTATCGTTTATCGATGATGTTTATATGGTGTACGGTTTCTGCGCGTTCTAACAAATTACCTAGACTCGACACTTTACAACATTCTGCACAAAAAAATTTGCTCAGTAACATTTCAAGCCACACAAGTTGAGAATTTGTCACCGTTAAGTTTTTGGAGGAAATTATTATCCACCCAGTATTATATTCGACATTGTCTGTTCCGAAGCCCCCGCTGTGTCTTATGACATGACGTCTTCGGAGATTCTATAATGCTCAACCATCTGACATTCTTCTATTTTGGGAAAGAGTTCAACTGCTCCTCATATTCTGAACCTCATTATGTAATGATTCAGAACATTGATCTGTTTTCTTTTCCTCACTGGATTACAGCTCAGTTTTCACTTTTAAATTTTCTCTCATACTTTCAGAAGACGACGGCTGACCCTATAACATCTCAGGACCTTTCTAGTTCCCATCGCTGTCAGTTATTATATTACATGCAAATTTTCACACATGGCTCAAAGTCAGGTGGTCATGTTGGTTATGATATCGACACCAATACATTCATTTACCGTCTCATCTCTTTCTGTTTTATCCGCTTAGTTAGTGATGACCTTCTACGTCGTTGGGACAATTTCACTCTTTGCTGAACCCTTATTCTGTATTTATACTGATAGCATGAGTTCTATGGAGACACTTCCAATTTCCATAATTAAATTTATTCGATTGCCCTGAATTCTATATTTTTGGGCTGAATGAAAATTCTATATCTTTTATAGGCTTAAAAAAACTGGGACTATGTCATATTATTTTGTTGCCTTTTGAATCATATCGGAATTGATGGAAATGAGATGGCGAATGACACAGCTAAAAGAGCGTCTTTTTTTTGAGGCGAGATATTCTACGCAAAGGTGCAAAAATAATTTTTGTGCGTCATTTGTACTCATTGTGGCAAGAATCATGGGGTATCATATCAAGAAAAAGCTTCGCTTTTTAATATCCTTCATTTCATTCTGGCATTGTTCTCACTAAGTAAGGACAATGTCAAATAGACAGGCTTCCACAATGATTAGACCCTTTTAACTCATCTTTTATTCGGCGGAAGAGATTCTACTTTATCAAGCTGCTTTGTAAATTTCATTTTTTTGTATTGATTTTCGTTTACAATTTTCAACTGATTATCACTGTGGGCGAACTTCCTCACCAAAACATTTTTAGATTTTTAAAAGTTATTGGTTTCTATAATTTTATCTAACATTTTAATTTGTTGAAATTTTAACTTCATATTAAAAGACAACATACAAATTTATTAGCTATATTTGAATGCAATTTTATATTTAAATAGTATTTACATACATAAAAAGTGCTTTTTATTTATTAACCATATGTTTGTTGCAGTACAGCGAGAATTGGCACTCAATGCCCCAAATCCAATCCTAAATAAATGAAAAGTGGGAAAATATATATAAGTGTTTTCCCCTCTATATTGGAAATAAATGCATTATCTTATGTGTGTTAAGAATAAGTTTTTAATAAGTTCAAAAGCTTCAGGGACTCCATATGTAATGGATGGAGATCGCTACAGTTAAAAAAATGACTGCTTAGGGATACTAATTCAAAAACTGTATGTATGATACAATCCTTATCACCACAGTTAAACAAATGAATAAAAGTCCTACTTTTGCATTCGTCTAGAATCCAAGAACAGTGACAAATATCTCTTATCTTATGGGCTGCATTCTGAAAAATACATTCTTGAATACTGTAGTCTTCACCCATGCACGCTACTTTAGGACAGTCGGTTACGAGTCCAAACCATTTAGTGTATTTGGCGCTGTAATCGGTCTGAAAGGAAAATCAATCAAATTCATACTGTTTAGTAGAGAAATGTTACAATTACATATGAGGAATACGAATACTAAAATAACGTGACCGAAAATGGTGTATTTTCGAAATCGTATGATAAAACAAAAGTTATACTAATAAATATGGTTTTTCGCTAAGCTTTGACTTTTAAACATACAAGGGTTCTCATGGTAAGATCTCGAGACGAAAACCGATTGCAACTAGCGGCATCCAGAGGTCCTTCGTTGAAGTTGTGGGGAAGGATGAGAATGAGTTGGGGTTCAGATGTCGCTTTCGTCATTTAATCAGGAACGAGTTGGGCGTCGTGTTACATTACATTGACACCTAAATGCAATTTCACTTCAAAACTTACTGATAATTTTAGTTTTGGGCACTTATATAGAATCAGTCTTCAAAATACTTTATATGCTTTAGAACGTATTCAAATACTTTCAGTACCAACTTCAAAAATAACGAAAGGTTAACATTTTATGATGAAAAATAAATTATATGAACGAACGGAAAGCAAAAATTGTCGTTTGTTGAATTTAAATTTGTTTAATATCTAAAATTTGTCTAAGAAAAAATGAAAGTTATTTTTCTTTTACCGCATGACTAATGCTCCAAATGTGAAATATGAAACTACTTTTCAGTAGAATAGGAAGCTTTTGCATACATCAAATATAGATTTATTGTTTGAATTCTGATGAACAGATACAGCAAATTACCTTTTAACAGAAAATTACAATTAAAGTTAGTATACACATATGATTTTTGTCGGATAAACTATAGCTACTCCGTTCTGGGAGACGAGGCGTGATAGCAGTTGGGTAATTCATATATCCGTCGGAGCACTAAATTTTCAAAATTTTCCACAGCGGTTCACAGCAATTAAATACAAACACGTCCTACAAATGACGGAACCTTCTCCTACTTAACAAGAAAAACTACCCTCCCCCCGCATAATATCTGATGACTCTTGTATTCTAATCAAACGTACATTGAAATTTCCAATTGTAAGAGGAATCGCTTTCATTTTAATTTCCAATTTTCAATATTTTTTCCCTTGCAAAGATTTTAAAAAACGAACACACTAAAGTCTTCCCTTTTAAATATTTCATTATGTAAAATATAGAAGTACGACGACGGAAATGGTGAATCACTACTCAAGTATTTTGTTCTGAAGGCAATAACCATAAAAACAAGAAAAAGATTTGTTGTTATCATTTGCAATTTATCTTTCAAGAGCGAAGTCATATGTCATAGTCTCTTCACTTGCTGCTGTCTGCTGACTTTTCAGTGAATCAGGGTCATCATAAAACCTCACTGTCGAACTGTCTCGACATTAAAATTGATCATTCATGTTCGATTACTAAACCGGTGTAATTTCTAGATAGATAGACAAATACAGGAAATCCTCTCCTGGCTAATTTGTTGAATACAAATGAATGATCATTACAACCGTGATCACTACAAGCGGCAACTACTGGAGTTAATTATTAAATACCTGATGTACTTCATTTATACGAATATATTTAGACAAAAAATGAATACATTTTACTGTAAAACGATAAATCTGTTCTTTTATTTGAACCTGCCTTCAATTTTTTTAAATGTGTGATTTTATTTTTAAGAATTTTTTTCTTGGAATTATTGAAAGTTTGAGTACACTCAAAAATATTTTTTTCCAATAAGCTCTAGTTTTTTCCTGTCTGGTAAACATTAAAAATTTTATCCATGATTCGTTATTATTATTATTAATCTCTGTTTTATCAAAACATTTTTTTCATTACTTATATCTAGAATTATATAGTTTTAGTTGTGGAGTAACCTATTCACATTCCTGTTTCTGCTTATGACGCTGAATATAACATCTATATAATTTAAGTATGAACAAATTTAATGCTTTTTGGATAAATTTAATTTCTTTAATTGTGGAAAAGAATCTACCATATCATGTATATACTATATCTACATACTGCCATATCATGCATCATTTTTGTCGTCAAATTGCACTCGATAGCAGTTTATAGTGAAATAAGTGTAGATTAATGAATTAGATCGCAAAAAACATATATTTTACAGTTAAATAAATCCAATTTCCACTTACGCATTTAACTTAAATCATTGTTTTATGTTAAATTCATATAATTTGACTCCAGCAAAACAATTCTTTTTAGCAAGCGTATACGGTAAAAGAGTGGAGACAGCATATGCTTTTTTTAAATAATTTTTCAACCACTAACGAGACAAGGAATCTTCATAATGAAATAAAAAATAATAAAGTAGAAAGTCATACAATTGCTGTAAATTATTATTGCTGTAAAAAGAAGGGGTTAGATAAATAAAATGTCATTTCTTTTCTTAAATGTTCACAAAAATTTGAACCAGGTGAAACAGGCCGAATCTATCTTAACATTTCGGTCTTAAAAACATTATATCTTAACTAAAGGATAATAAATTATAACATTTTGTTGATTTATTCCCATAAAAAATTATCGGACAAATAGCGTGTACCTCCTTTCCTTAAGGTTCAGTTAAATTTTGGCATGGAAAAGAAGTCGAATTGCTCGTAAATTCGCCGTATTATAACATACTCTGAATAACACCCTGCTCTTGAATAAACTAATGCTCTAATTTTCCCTAAAAATCCCACAAGAGATTATAATAGTGGATGAGAGTAATAATTTATCAAATTTTCTTAGTTGAGCGAACAAAACAATCGGCAAAATTCGGCACCTCATTCTCTTGTCGCTATATATTTATTCTGACAAATGTAGAGCAGATTACAAGATGAATGTATGACATCTGAATCAGATATGTCTGACAATCTGCCAATTTAACGTGGTTGTCGATTTCAAACAAAATTCTCATATTTCTACTATTTACTATATAATAACTTTAGTTGGGTATATAAATAACCAGATTCTTTAATATTTAGCTCTTAAAAAAACATGAAAATATTTGTAATTGAAGCTCTTTTCTAGTTGAAGAACCAGAGGTTAAGTTTTTAATTTATATTTAAGGCTTTTAGAGTATAGCAAATGGCTCTGACAAGGGAAACCGTTAATCCTGCCCCTGTGTTGTTCCCTTGCTTTCAATATTACCTTTTATCTCTTGATAAAAGGGTATTTATTTTATTTACATGAAAATTGACACATCAATAGGCCTTTAGGATAATCACAACATATAAGAACATGCTAACAACATATTTTTAAACAACATTTGAATAAATTAGCACGTGTTTATAGATAATAAAAAAATTCAATTTAGCAGGAAATTTCCTAGTAAAATTAGCTCTACATTTAAATAAAGAATTTAAAATCATCAATTATAAATAATATTTTTGTGGCATCCTAGGGTAATAATGCTATGACATGGAGGGAAAAGGTTTATTTAATATTGAAATGTCGAAATCATTTCTTATCAAATTTGAAAAAAAAACATTTTATTCAGGCAGAAGACTTACATCTGCTTACCTATTGTTATATTTCTTATCTATATGTTGTACATTGCTACAAAAGGAAATATATCGGTTGTTAAATTGAAATTTCCTATGTTTTGCTGTTTGTGACGTCTGATTTAAAAGAGATGATATGAATATATTTTTGTCTTACTATTCTAAGGGTTAGTCGTAAACTCATCGTGACTCCTGGAGCCACAAGAAATCCATCTTTTGGTAGTATCATGCGAGGAGTAAACCGTGGATCATGAACTAGAAGCAGATATCCTTCTTCCGAATCTGTGGCTATAAAATAAAAATGTCAGTTAATAACTTGATTAAGTTGTTAATAACGGGGGCCATAAAACTAAATGTTAGTTAATAATGAATTTGGAGCAAATAGTTAGAAGAAGAACATTACAAATTTTATTTTCTTGGTTTAGGCATTTTCATAAGAAATTCAACATTTAATTATTAATCTATACGCATTCTCCTAGATTTACTACTCCAAAAAGTAAATTTAAAATTTCATAATGAAACATCACTTCAGCTCACAATACATAAAGAAGTGTGTATATTTTGCATTTTTTCAAATCCTGTAAATTAATCATTTTATTATAGATGGTGTGCTTTATTGCAATTCTTATAATTAGCTTCAATTATAATAGTGTTAAAATAAATCTCACTTATGATCAGTCATTCCAGATAAAATGCAATTGAAAATTGAGGATTCCATTTAAGAAAAAAAAAAAAAAAAACACGGATGCATATTTTATGAAGATGATATCTGTGGAAGTCAATAAGGATGAAAAGAAAATTCAACTCTCTACTTCAAACCGTTATTATATTTAAAAGCATTAGTGACAATCATTTATGAATTTAAAATGCCAACTAAAATAGTTAGTAGGTGGTGAAGGGCTAAAATAATTTCAATTTTACAGAAGTATTTTTTCAATGTATATATTCATCTCCGAATAATAATCCGCGTGCTAATTTTACTATTATTTGCATTTCAACAATAAGATCGTGTTGTTAAATTTAGGAAGTTCCCAATTCCATAATATCTAAACTCATTTAAAACTACAAACAAACCTGAAAGTAAAACAAATTAATAGCCTTCTAAAACTTACTCTAAATTAAATGACAAACAAACCGTCCATTTGTTGGAGAAGTTATTCTTCAGAAAATTTCAGAATAACTTTAAGTTTTTTGTGTCTTATTGAGACATCTAAAACAAACATTTACAGGATATTACAAAACTAACGCCATAATTTTCAGGAATAAGAAATAGAACAATTTCCTAATGAATTGCAAAATTGTAAATGAACCAGTTCGTGATTACGTAATTCACGAGTGTATATGTATGAGAGTTGTTTTCAGTCATCCTTCCCACATGCAGTTTTATGCAAGCCATATACGGGAATGCCATGATTTATCAAACTTTATTATAGACTAGCCTAATTCAATTATCAACTGGTTCATCTCACCAAAATGGAGCCTATGTAGTCTATTTTGGAATGGATCTTGTAATTTCATACCATGATCAAATGACGAGGATAGTTTAGCTCTCTTAGCTGGTTCTCCAGTCTCCAAATTTCTACGTTATATCAGTGAGGAGGCTCGACTGTGGATTGAACTTTGCGGTAGATCTATAGCGAAATGGACTTCCTCTCCTTTGGTTCAACTGCCCAATGAAATATTTTGATATTAACCAAATAAACTGCTACCTTTCGAAGGCTAAAATATAATATTCCAAAATAAGGTCTTAATCAATAATTACAAGTCAAATATTGTTTTAAATGGGAATTAATAGATGAATAGCGGTATCTGCATGGGGCAATGAGGACTATTTGCATTATAAAAGCGGGCAACATTAGTCTCTTATTTAAATTATTGATTTCTTTTTGTCCAACTGTGATTTCTGGGAATCCTTTGATGCACCTTCTTAAAGATTTAAGGTTTTCTTAAAGATTAAAGGTTTTGATGGGTTCTTTAATGTTTCTAAAAACGAGATCAGAGTTATAAAGAGCAGCAAAAGAACAACAGTTCTCATAAAATTTATTGTCTATTAAAGCAAAAATTCTTAAATAATACATAAATTTGTTTCTTCTTGGAATAAGATTCATTGCAAATATCTGAAATGAATTTTTTTCTTTTGATTACGCACTTTGAAACAGTTCTTTGGAGAAAACTGCTTTCATACAAAGCGCAAATTTTTATCGTAACGCTACGATTATTGGAACATTAATTCTCACTTTGCTTCAGGCTAAATCAAGATATGTGATACGCTAAGCCCCTGACAGTCCAGATATTAAGCCCCATTTTCTAACACAAATCTTCAAAGAAATTTTTAAGTTCAACAGCAAAGTAATTCATTAAAAATCGATAAAAATAAGATATTTAGATTGTTTTCGCTTATACATTCCTGTTATTTCTACAAAAAAAAAACCCGTGAAAAAATTGTGAAATTAAAACGCTGGATGCAGTTTTGATACTAAAAGTTTTTAGAGAAAAGTACAAATATGCGCGATGAATCAAATGTTGAATGACATCAAAGTATACCTAATAAAGAATTTTCTGCACTGAATCACCATTATTATTGCTTTTGTATCAAATTTCTGGGATTTCAGTATTCCCATGGGGCAGTATTGCGGCGGTTTCGGTTGACAGCTGAGAACAAGTTGGCCTTCTTCACTTAGGACAGATATGGACAAACGTTTTCTGTCGCGAGCCAAACAATCGAAAAAAAAGTTTGGAGGGCCAAGATAAATGCGAAGTGCACTGAATCACCATTATTATTGCTTTTGTATCAAATTTCAGGGATTTCAGTATTCCCATGGGGCAATATTGTGGTGGTCTCGGTTGACAGCTGAGAACAAGTTGGACTTCTTCACTTAGGACAGATATGGGCAAACGTTTTCTGTCGCGAGCCAAACAATTGAAAAAAAAAGTTTGGAGGGCCAAGATAAATTTTTCTAAAATTTTAAAAACAATATACAATTTAAATATGTTAATGGGATGAGTGAAATTGCGATTTCATTTTTAAAAGTTCCTTATATTGAGGTTGGAAGTGAGATGCACTGATTCTAAAGAACGAGGCTAAATGCTCATATGTCAGTCTACTTCTGAAATTATTCTTTCTAAGGTTCATAGATGGAAACACTTTTTCACATATATAAGATGAAAACAAACATAGCACAGATTTTCTGGGCATGATATATTAAATTTAGAAAACTTCCTTTCTATAATGATTTGTAAAACGCTAATTTTGGCATATTTAGAAACAACTGCTTCAGATGATATTTAGATTGCAACTCAATTAATTCAAGCTGCAAATCTAACCTCACTGCTTCACAATTTACGTTGAAAGGCATGGTAAAAATATATAAAATATTGTCCAGATATACCAGATATCGTCGATAGATTGATTTTTCTCTTGCATCTTGACATTCAAGCTGCTCATATGACAAAGAAGATCTATGAAAAATGAAAAGTTCGAAAGGCGTTCTGTATCTTCTAGCATTTCGCACTCTACTGAACACTGTTTCTCAAACTTCATGACTGCATCAAGCACGGGTTTCATAGTCAATGCAGATTTACATAGAGAATCTTGATGTATAATACATGTAGAAAAACAACATTGTTCCCAGAAAAGTTTTGATTAATGAGTCCAAGAAATCCAGATTTTTTTCCTGTCATATTTGGTACTCCATCGGTCGTAATATTACATATATTTGTTATAGACACTTTCAAAGTTAAAAGCCCTTCCTGAAATTCACAAAAAATATCACATCCCTTTGTAATTTCCTTTTAAGAACGCATGCACGCCAATTCCTCTGTAATTTCAAAGTTATCATCAACACCTCTTATAAATGATACTCATTGAGCAGTATCATTTATATCAGTGCTTTCATCCATAGTTATAGAGCAAAATTTAAACTGGCCAATCTTTGACTCTAATTGTGATGTCAAATTTTTATCGATGACTTCGATTCTAGAAGTCACCGTTTTTCGAGATAAGCTTACAGTCTCAAAATTATTTTTCTTGTCTGGACATAAAACATCACAAACTTGGCGCATGCATTGTTTAACAAACTCCCCTTCACTGAGAGCTTTATTATTTTTAGCAATATTGTATGCTACAATGTAACTTGCATGTGTAGCTGCTTCTTCGATACTGTTTACCTTCTTGAAAAAATTTTCCCGGTCTGATAACTTTTTACAAGGTCTTTCTGCATTTTGTTTTCTTTCATATTCGGACATTGCTTCCTTATTTAAAATTCTTATGCTTAGATGTAAAATGATGGGAAATGTTATATTCTTTGAAGACCGCTACAGCTTCATTGCAGATGAGACACACTGGTTTATCTTTTGCAACTGTAAAAAAAATATTTCGAGGTCCATTCATTATTAAAAGCACGGCACTCTGAATCAACTTTACGTTTTTTAGTAGCCATTGTGGGGTTGAAATATTTTACGAATAACCCAAACAAGCACTATCTACTCTCTACTTTTAATAATTTCACCACTATTCACAATGATGCTGTATGTCCGCAATCTTTCCATACGCAATCAATAATATTGGAACTCGCATCAAAAGAAAAAGCCGCTGGCTGGAGCTTAAAATGCGCACATTTGAGGTCTAATTCACCTATATTGGATTACCATATGCCTGCTCCCCAAGAAAAATATAACGTTTGTTGGCATCAATCTACAGCTATAACTAACAAAGAACTTCCTCTTTTAATACTTTACCGATTGAAAGATGTCTGTTCTTGCTATTTCCGTCGATTTATGTTTTGTAGAACAAAAGTAGAGAAAGGAAAAATATCATCTGTCCTTTGAAAAAAAAGGAATAAAAAAACTAATATTTAATCAAAATAGAAAAGGAGTTCAATATATAAATATATATTTCTTTTAATTTGCCTCTGACCGGCAAAATTAAAATTATATCCGCAGACCGGAATTATAAGAAGAATGTGAAAGTTGCACAAAAAATTCTTATTCCTATTTTAATAACAAATAACTAGAATCCTAATTTCTGTTTCATGATCAAACATGTTTTCGAAAAAAATAATTTTTTTTGTCACCTTTTCTTTGCTCTTCTGTGTTACCTTTTCCTGCGCAGAAGGCTTTTACAACAAGAATAGGTGATGCTACTTCAACCCATAAAATGCTCTGTTTTGACCTGGGAATGTGACCTGTTTGTTAAAGTCAATACAAAAGAGCAAGCCCACCAAATAGTAAAATTGGAAGCTACCATTCTAATTATTTCCAGTCTGCTCTCATCCTTAAATTATTTAAAGGCGTCATAAGTTGCAGTCAATTGTTTAATGTTCCCCATGAAGAAGTATGAACGGAATTAGAACTTCAGTGAGCGACCAATGTACAAGAGATTCGTATTCGGAACAATTTCTTTCCACGAAATATTATATTCTTACTTTTAATAGCCTAAATTTATTAAAATTTATGTTTGCCGACTACATTAAGTTACATGTTTTATAATCTATCACAAATACACTGAGATGGTCCCAACGGCAGCATTTCGGTTACTCGAAACTGAATTACTGCAGGACGCTCATTTGTTACTGCTGTATAGAAAAAGGCTTCAATAGACACTAGTGTTCCATATAAGAAAGGTGAGTGAGCTGCAGCGGCAATCATATATCATTTTCTAGATCATGCAAATACTAGACACTTGAGAAAAAATCTTTAAAAAAAAGAGATGCCACATCTTAAATTGAAGTTAAAGGAAAAATTTTATCTCAAACACTCACTCCCCGGTTTTAGTTTTGCTTCCGCAATAGAATCGTTTTGCGTTAACTGTTTGTACCAGAACTGTAACAAATGGGAATTAAGTTACCAAAATTGGAAACACAAGTGATTCCGATTCCGAAAAAGTTATGAAAGCCACTTCAAGAGACCATGTATACCCCAAAAGTTTATAACAAGAACAAAATCCAAAAATTCTCTCAAGCTACAACTTTCGAAACGTGGCATTACACCAACGAATTTGTCTTCAAAATTAATGTTGTCTGATGTTGAAAATTCCGTCATCCTAGGACTTGAGACGCAGAGAATAGTCCTATCTGTCTCAGGAGGGAGATGAAGATTTTCAAATGCATTGAGATGTATCGCACCCTCCAACGGCTGACCTTACAACTTTTTAAGCAACAAGAACTTATTAATGGGTGCATTCCTTTCTTGGAATTGTAGAGGTACTCAGTCTAGGTACTCATTCTAAACTTCATTATATCAAATCCATTATGTTTCTGCAAGCCCTTTGAGTGCACATCTCACATTCATGTTAGAGAAACAAGGATGCAATTCTCTGCACAGTGATTTCATAGAAGTCTATGTTATTTCGATAATGTTGTATTACCGGAAACCCAAATCTGCAAAGCATTTGTCAGAAGGCACCACCTTATCTCGAAATTCTTCGATATTGTGAGATCCTACAACCGTGCTTGACGCTACGGCATGCTTCTGACACTTTATAACTTTGGTTTTAGGAGAAACTTGCCTATATAGAGAATTTTTCATCTTATTGAACCTTTCGAGTACATATATATAATTTTTATTATAATTATTTTATTCAAGCTGAATGAATTATAGAAGGGAGTGTTTATAGTATTACACTTTTTAATATTCATTTTACTAAAAAAAATTTCTCGTTTACTTTATTTTTATACAGACGATTTGACGATCAACATTTCAGATCTCATGTCTAGGGAGCAACATAAATATGATAGAGCGACAGTTACAAAACACTGTAAATAAATTGGGAAATTAGTGCGATAATATTGACACACTATCTCGCTGTAGAAGAATTGCTGCATGCACTTCTGTTGAAACAGAATCATTTACCAGGATCCTAATATTTACATTCCAGTAATTAATGAATTTAGGTTATGGAGAGTGATTCTTATACCTGCGGAAGAAGTATGAGAAATCTTGAAACATCTTGAAGGTGCTCTCCCGAACAACTTGGAGTGCCGATCGAATCTCGCTACTTCGTATTTACCAAGAAGTAATTCTGTTCCTAATTAATTCCGGATGTGTAGTGTATGGTCCCTACTGTTCATCTATCTTACGACGACTAGGGACAGTCCACCATTCTACTTTGCGTATTTGCTCTGGTGCGTTTCGTACTTTTCCAGAAGAAACCCTGTGTGTTACTTGACACTAATTACCCCTTTGTTTAAGAAGTAAAAATTGTCTGCCTTATTTTATTTCTCAGCAAAGTTTTTTCTGAAACCCTCATAGGCCAAATGCCACTGTTAGTTGGTCTTCTACGACTCTGCAACGCTCTCCCTTTTCAAATTTTTCCATTCTGTAAAACAACTTTAACCTAATGATAGTTAAAGAGATTTATATTATGGATTCTTTTAGTTTTCCACACTGATATATCTCGCAATTTTCTTCTTTGGATTCATTTTCGGGATTCGATAGCTCTCAACTATTCTTATTGTTTTCCAGCAGCATTTTCTACATCATCACTATTGGCATTCTTTCTTTGTGCAAATTTTCATGGATGGCTTGAAATGAAATGGACATGGTGGTTGAGGCATCATACTTCCGTTTGATACACTGAGTTCCCATCTTCACAATTGTTTCTCCTTATTTAATGCTGAAATGATGACTATTTTCTGTGCTTTTCGGAAAATTTCACCTTTTCTGCGTAATTTCGATATTTATTCCAATAGCATGAGCGTTTTGAGATTTTTTTTGAACTAGCACTATCGGATTCACACTATTTCAATTCGAATTTTGTTCATTTGGCATTTATTAGAGCATGATGGTTTTAATATCATATTTTATTGGATTCTGAGTCTCGTAGACATTTTTAGGAATGAAAAAGCAGATTCAGCTGCAAAATTTGCAATGGCGTTTTAAACCAAAGGACTTCTGTTTTACGACGTTAAAAGCTCCTTCGTCGGTCATATTTCTTCCACCTGGCATAAGACATGGGATCTGCAGATCTATAACAAATTACATTCTGTGAAAACGGAAATTAGATTTTGAACTCTTCTTCCAATACGTGAGATGGATATTAAACTGATTCATCTCCGTATAGGAAAACCACAAACATCTCATATTTGGAGAAAATGCTCCTATATGTAACAGTTGCCAAGTTCTATATGTCAAGTTGATTTTGAGTTGAAATCACATTGCCTTCATTTTTCACCTCGTCTTCCTTAACCTTATAATACCTAGTAAGTGTAAAATAGCACCTAAAATTAAACATCTTAAACATTTTTTATGTTAATAACTTTGTTTTTATATTTTAGCATGTTTTTGTAGTCTCCTTTATAATTTTACTATTTACTTGGCACAGCATAGTCAAACATGGTCCTTGCGCCAATGAACCGCATAAACCCACCAACCTCACTACCAGAATCGAATATACGAATTCTGTTCACTTTAAGTCTCCAACCAGTTGGGGGTTTCCAAATCATTTTTGTTGTTGTTGTTGTTGTTGAGTCCCAGATCATATGAGCATCTCTGGGAACGAAATAGCGCTATTCTATAGCTATTTTTTCCCAGAGATACCTACATTATTTTTGATAGAATAGCGAATCGTGGGTATCCCTGGAACAGCGATGCAGTTTTAGCTTTTGCAAAAGCTGCATCAACGATTTTGAAGACCTCCAAACATTGATGTGAGGAGGTTCTTTGCTAGTTATATTTATTTTACTGGCAAAACACATAGGATCTGCAGATCCATAATAAATTACATGCCGTGAAGTCTAAGACTGGCCTATGACTTGTTCTATCTATACGTAGGATAGATGTCAATTTGACTTGTCTCCGTAAAGGATGCATTCGCTTCACACACGAACATCTTGACGAAAAGGCACAAATGTGCCCAACGTGTCAAGTTGAGTTTAGTATAAAATATATTTTAATCGAATGCCCTATTTTTAATTCTTATCGTCTTCACTTTTTTCATACATCGTTATTAACTTTGAAGGACTTGGTACATACCCTACCCCCCAAGCCCAGTATTTTTACTTTTTTAAAAATCATTTTCTTTTTAACTTTCCATTATTTCTTTTTGACAGTTCTTTCTTTTTATATTTCATCACTTAAAATCTTTTTAAATTATTGTTCTCATATTTTGCCTATATTTTAAATCAATGTTTTGATGCTTGTTCTTAACATTTTAAAATTTTATACCTTCATTGCTGTTTAGTCATGTTTTATATAACTTTTTCTCAGTTTTCATGCTTTGGTACCTTAATAAATGTGTTTTTAATTACTTTTTTTTACATTTTGATTGGCGCAGTATAGCCGAAAGAGGTTCATGAGCCATTAAACCTCGCAAAACCAAACCAAGAATAATGCTAATGGGCATGCGTAACGTAAATGATGTTTCCCATTTTCAATATATGCAAATCAATACCATTTGTGTTATAGCGCTATCTATTAATGAATTTGATACGAATACTTTGATTTAACATATGGCAAGCGCATCATTTGAATTATGTGTGGTTGAAATTTTATCACATTTGGACCAATAGAAAGTATTCTAAATCCTTCTGAAGTGGAAAACTTATTTCTTGCTACTTCTGTACTTGCATATTTGAAGACTAACAAAAAAAGTAAATAAATAAGCGATACTGTACATGAAACTGCATCTTTAAATGCAAAATAATCAGTTTATCCGTTTGGTATACAACGGGACACGGATTTTCAAGATCAGATTTAGATATGCTACTTCATTTCCATAACCTGAAAAAAAATGAGAAAGCATGCACACTGAAAAATATTATATGATGTCATGTTTCAAAAAATGGGCTAATTAGCTCATTAAATATTAATTAATTAATTAATAATTAGTGTAATATGGTTTTTTCTCACTGAAATGAGTTTAAACATATATTAACGACCTACTGTGAAAAAACTGGATTTTTAAAGTTAAAATTAAAAAAAAAAATGTTTCCAATGTTTTTTCTCTTATTTTATCTGTGGCAGGAAACATTGGACAAATTACATTCCGTTAAACCTTTTATAGGCTTGTAACCAGTTTTATCTATGTGTGGGAACTCGCCTTCGTATAGGGCATATTCGGTGACAAAGCACCTCTGTGCTCTACATGTCAATTCATCACATTTTAATCGAATGCTCTGTTTTTAATGTTCACCGAAACCAGTTATTTCATTCATCACCTTTAACTCTCATTGCATTATTGGGTGAGAACCACCATCCAAATATTTTTTAATTATTTACATGCTATTAAATTTTTACCATGCATTTAATTTTTTAAATTCTTCTTCTTTTTATAACCATTTGCTACGGTTTCCGGCGTATTTTAACTATTTTATTTCATTATTCATCATTCGTATACTCAATTTTTAAAGAAAATTTAACCTCTGTTTTTCCATATGGATGACGCAGTTTGGTCAAAGAGGGCTCTTGTGTAAAAAATACAAACAAAGAGTATTTCAAATATCAAGTGATATATTCAATTTTACATAAATAATAATATATACTTTATATATTTTCTGAAAAATAAACAACAAATAATCAAATCCATTACTAAGTCAATAAAGAATATAAATACGAACTCATACAAATGTGAATGGTTGCGAGATCCACGAAAGATTCACCATGTCTACTATGGATTAAATTCGAATACTTTCTTACTTTTGTAATAGTATAGACTCAAGTGTCATGCTAGTCATCTGATCATTGTTTAAAATTATGATGCCAATGAAGCTTTAAACCGGAATCCTCTAATTTAATCTAATATTCTTAGTCGATTTTTTGAATACTGAAACTAAATTTGATAGTTGATTAATGAGAGTTTCTTATAAATGCAAATATTCAAAACAATACAATAATGAAGGATAAAAATGTAATTTTTAGCAAATAATAGAAAATAAAAATTAGTCGGGGCTTTTCAAAACTTTTAGACTCTTTTATGCATTAAAGCCTGCTAAAAAAATGATCCACGTGATTAATCTAAAGAAATTGAGTTGAAAATAGCACTTTTAATAATTCTTATTTTTAATCTTTTTATTGAAAACTATTTATTATTTCATTTATTTGATTTGCGTCTCGACAGTTATTTTGAAACGGAACTCGTGATTTTTAACTGCTGTTATATAAGGAATTAGTCGGCATTTTTCTGCAACTAGAAGGGAAACGTCTTTCCCTTGACAGCAGATATAATACATACCAGGTTCATATACAGAATAAATCTTTGTTTCCATTAGGCCTGAACTTATAATACCGAAATTAAAACTTTTATTATTTGTTATTATTTCTTTGAAAAACATTAATGAATTTCTCTTTTCAATGAAAAATATAATGAGTAAAAAAGGTATTTCTATGCATTTGCATAAATAAACCTAGAGAACAAATGAGACCGAATAGTTTTAACAATTACTTCATTTAAGTCAGAATCGTAAACAAATAAACACCATTTTACTTTAAAATAATAATAATACAGATTTAATTTTAAAAAAATGCATTTTTCAAAAAAAGTATTTGCATACGAAGCATATATTGATTATTAATAGACAGCACTATAACACAAATGATATTTATTCGCATATATTGAAAATGTGAAACTTCATTTGTGTTACAGTGCATGCCTATTAGCATTATTCTTTGGTTTGGTTTTGTGGAGTTTTATGGCTCAAGAACCATGTTTGGCTATGCTGCGCCAAGCTAAGGTAAAAGAAAATCATTAAAACACGAAACATTGATTGAATATTAGCGCATAAGTCTAGTACTATAATAACCCAGCACTTTGAAATCTCATTATATAATAAATAGAACTTGAAACCTGTCAACTTTAGCTACCCTGGCACAGAAAACATGCGAAATTTCTACAGCTCTTCGTGAAAAGATAATAATTCTCTATGATTTCGGGTTAAGCTATTGAGAAATAGATAAAAAAAAAAAGGAATTTAAACTTTTTTCATTTGTCTTTATGTTATAAAGAAGGAAAGAGACTGGCATGGCAACAAATAAGCTTCGAACTGGAATCTAAGAATGCTAAATGCAAAGCAAGGATTTTCATGAAGGAATAAAAAAAATTGTAAGTGCTTGAGAATTGGCTACTGATGTCGCTTCAACTTCAGAAACAACGCTTACACCACAAACTGTTTGAAATATCCTTCATAATGCAAATATTCGAGGAAGAGTACATCGGAAAAAAACTTTGTCAGTGATGTCAAAATGTCATTTTTTCCAAAATAAGTTTAATATTTTCTTGCATGGTGGAAGCTAAATACGTCCCTTCAATTAAAAAACTTGTGACAAATAAGCTGGTGATCAATGGATCAAAACGTGGAGGTGATCATGTAATGATTTGAGGATACATGAGTTGGTGAAATGACGTTTATTACAGGCAATATGAATACTAAATAATATATTAACATACTTCAAACTCATTTATGAAGGATCGCTTCAAAAGTGGGAGTTATTTACTTTCCGACTTTAGCAAGATAATGATCCGGCGCACAACAAAAGGTTATGATTGCTATATAATGCAAAATAATCGATTAAAAATGCTTCCACTGTAACCAAACCTCCATCCAGTCGAAAATTTGAGGCGTATTTTGGAAAAATAAAATTTCTTACAAAATTGATCTTAATAACACTCTTAAAATAGGAATGGCTGAAATGAATCGAATCAATGTCCAAATGATACAAGCAGTAATCGAAGCAAAGGACGAAATATCAGAACTGATTTTTACTTTTCAGTATTTGTTATACTTTTACTTTCACTATTAGTATGCAACTCATTTTTTGGCATCATATATGTTACTTTTTTACGGTTTCCTATTTTAAAATAAAATTATCAGCTCTAATATTAAATGTGTTTATTTGTTTTGGAAATATAGCTTATATTTTTCAATCATAGTTCCTTTTATTTTTATTTAAGTGTAAGATAAAATCAACTGATGTGCAAATAATTTTCTTATTCACTGAAGTTTAAATGGGACGTTTGCTTCTCAATGCGTTACATTGGCTACTCTCTCTGAAAGCAGGAAGTTTGGAGAGGGGTGTCTTCATCACCTGACCACGGTTCAAAATTATGATTTTCGCCATTATTCTAATTGCTTTAAAAAGAACGTAAATATAAGTGAACTAAACAAGACTGTTAAAAGGAATGGATTTTGAACCATTTTCAGATGGTAATAACATTTAGCTCGGCACTCTCTTCTCTGAATTTTCGCAACACATCAGTGGGAAATATTCGACGCTGATGGATTTAGTGTACACCAGGTCCACTTACATGTTAGATTTTCGATGGAATCGGGCTTGAAGTACGGTCTGGAATTCGAAGCAGATTCCCTAACACCTCAGTTTAATTAGAGTCCCAATCTGCATGGCATATATTTTGAATCCGCGTACCTACATCAATACCGTTTTTATTAACTGTGTTCATTCTTGGTAAATTGTATTCAAAAAGGTACTCTCCAAATAGAAAAATATTGCTCGAATCAGTTTAAAAAAAAGAAATTATTATCTTCAACGCATCTTTTAAAAAAATAAAATATGAAACGTCAAAGGAATTTTTTTTTCACATGGTGAGATTTATTGCAATGCTTTAAGTTGTCATTGATGTAGCAAGCCATTTCAATGCATCACTTTCATAATAGCGAACTTATTTATTTCATAGACGAAACTTTCAACTCAGTGGAACCAACAGGCAAACGTCACTTTCCTTGCTTTTGATAGAGTTTGGTAATCAACCAAAGAAACTATTGTAGAAGATACTAAAATGAATGACTTTATTTGGCGGAAATGTTCGTTAATGACAAAAGCTATTGAGCAAATATACTGTCCCAACACGCGATTCATCCATCATGATCATTAAATACTGTTGTTGTCTAATGTTTTTAAACATCGAAGAGAATATTCCTACAGAAAAACAAATGGAGATATTCAGGCATCCATTTGTAATAACTTTTAACTCTTTGCACTCATCTTGGTCACCATTTAAGACGGTGCATCATTTTGACATTTTATTCATTTTTTAATTTTGATTGTTAAAAATACTTACAGAGTAGTAGGAAGATTATATTAATTTTTCGGAGAAATTCAATTTAAGACAATTAGATATATTTATTTTTCTAAGCAATAAAAAATCTTTTTATTAGGTGAAGAATTATGCATTGAACTATTTTTCCGAATACATAGGATTAAAATGTTTTGAAGGAAAAAAACTTCACAAAAAATACCACTATTAATGACGTTTCAAAAATCTGTCACAAGGAAAACTTTTAGTTTTGGATTTTTTTTTTAATTCAACTAAATTAAAACTTTAACTGCAGTCAACATTTGCATATGTATTATATGCTAGAAACTTCTTTTCTGTCTTCCTGATATTTGATGTTGAAAATTTTTAAGATTTTAGCGCTTTCAAACAACTCTCTTAAATATTGATCATCATGAGTTCGTATTTATGTTTAACACAAAACTACTAACTTACTTTCTCCTCCAGTTTTTCAGAACAAGAATGATTTGAAAGCATCAAAGTTCGTGTTCTCAGAAGGTTCTGAAATTTCTATTGATTGCAAACAAATGTTGCATGCACTGCAACTCAGAGAAGTTAGGTATTAAAAAGATAGAAATAATTCAATGCTAGCATATGCTAGAAAATGAACTTATGTTGTAGAATATAAATTGCAGAAACTACAAACTCTTGTTCTACAAGAACTCAACAAATTCAGTAATTAATACATTCATTTTCAGATGCTCTGGTGATTTATTTAAAATGCATAGGTAAACAATAGGGGCCTTAGTGGCTCTTCAATAAGCCCCAGCAAAATGTTTTCTAAGGCTGCAAAACATCGCATATTACTTCCCTACCTTTTTTTTTAATGAAGCAAAGGGGTTAGGGAAGGCAAAGAAAAGACTACGCTGAAATATCCGAGAAGGCAACTGAGCAAGGCATGTAACATGGACAGTGATTTGTACTATAGACAGATATTTGATAAAACAGCTTTATAGAGTAACATTTCAAATGTCATAATTTAATTGAAATCATTATATTTATGGGTGATTAAATGCTCTTTTTATTCATTTGAAGTATAAGCATGAATGTAAATGTGCCCGCATCTCAAATTATTAGGAGGTAATTGAGAATAAATATACAAAATATTATTTATCATTTAGAATGGTTGAATAAGACGGAAAATCATGTTCTTGAGGGCTCATTCAATAACTCCTTTTTTTAAAAGAAAAATTATAAATTAACCAACTTAATTTACAAGAATGTTTCTTATAACCCTATAATTTTGGCTTCTAGTCCCTGTAGCTAATTGTTTTAAAAAGAATATAAATGAAACGATAAGAAGCAATTATATATTGCATCAGAATGGATTTTAATGTTCCTAACGATACCAAAGTGCCTTACTTTACTGTTTTTCAGCTATAATAACTTCTACTATATGGAATATCACATACAATCATAAATAGTCTATGACTTCCATTTGGAGCAGTTTATGATCATTCTATCTTCAAAGGTTCGGAAATGAGTTTTTATAGAAACAGAAATGAATGAATATTCTGATTTGAAAAAAGAAATTATCTAAGACGCATTAAAAATTTTCAGAAATTAGTAGTTCAATTTAGTAACAGAAAGTAGAACTTCTTAAAGCAGAACGTTCAATCTACTATTCTACTGTGCCTTCAGTGTGGAACCTTCTATGTTATTGATCCAAATATACATATGTGTTAAAAAAAATCAATAATGGCTTTTTACTCATGATTTCATTCTTTTATATCCGTTTCTTGATGAAAAAGTAAAAATCATACTTTCAGATTCCTCCAATAATTGTCATTTTTACTTAAATGGATAAAAACTCTTGGTAGGATGTAACACTAGTGCTTTCCTTCGATTAATATTACTTTTTTTTTATCACAGAAGGAGTTATTACAAATGCATGAAAAACATAGGCATTTATTACAATAAAAGATGAAAACCTTAAGGGGTATTTGGGAACACTAAACTATTTTTCAGGAGAAAATACAAAAGCCGTTACATTCTACAGATCCAAGAAATGTATGACTTAACAGCTTATATAAAGGGTGCAGAGAGCAAATAATGAAAGGTTTGAATGTTCGATTTCACTTTTTCTAAATACAGCTACAACAAAAAATGCAAGAAAATGACATTGCGAAAAGAGGAGAGTATTTTCCTTTTTTCCCATCTAAAGTGTGTAAGACCTCACAAATACGCACTGCGGTTATTATTCTCAATAATTCTTCGTTTCTAGTTACCTTACCTGATAATAATTCATTATTTTACCATTATATTACTTTGCGTTTCTGCTTTCTAAATGTTGTTCGTAAAAGCATTAGCGCAACAACCATTGGAGGAGGGAAAGGCAGGGTATAGATATCCCATTCTTAATGAACGCGCTGGAAAAAAAGCCCATAAATGCGATTTATGCCACTTTTTAAAGTGAAATATGATGAAAGGGCTGAATATAATATGTAAACCGGAACGACATTTAAAGCTATTCAGTAAATTAATAAAACTGTGGGTGATGCTGATAAATTCTATTATGCACTTCTTACCTTTGATACACCCTTTAGAATTGACGTTTTTTTAAAATATTGCCAGGAAAGCTGAACGAACTGCTCATGAACTTCGACCGTGCAAAGAATAAGCTTGAGCTTACATTTTACATAGAAGAGTCAGATATAAAAGAATTTAGAAGATCAATTAGAAAGTGATAAAGAAGAAAAGGATTTTGGCTCACTCCGTTTTACGGAAAGCTGATAGTGACTCATCACTTTTTTTCAAGTGTTTTATTTGCTATGTGTAGTATTTACTAAAAAGCATTATATTCAAGAAAATATAGAAGTTTTCTTTCTTTTTTCTTTTTAACCAAATTACACAAGATATGTGGCATTTTACAAGGAAAACACTATATTGAAATTTGAAGTGAACTCTTTGAATATTCGAGAAAATATGGAAATATTTAGTAAATAATTTTTAGATGCACAAGTATGAAGCATATTATAATAATTTTTTTCAGAGTTTCAAAGCCAGATATGTATGAAAATGATATTAAAAAATTTCAATTGAATAGAGTTAAGATTCAGTAAGATATCGACATTGCAACGAGTTCATTTTCAGTTGCTTTCTGAGAGATTCTCAATAAAACTGCATCTTCCATGTTTTAATGGAAGATCCAGTGGAATTCCAGATCCATAATGGAACCATGGGATTTTAAAACACGGATATCTCAATAGTTATATTCAATCGCATAAATACTCAAAATATGCTACATATACCTGCATGTCTACTCATAATAAAGATGAATGTGAGTGTCTGCGTGTGTGTATGTTCAGCATTTCCCACTTCAGAAGAATGTGTTTCAATGATCCAAATGAGTTAAATTTGAGGTACAGGTAATTCAAATGATGCACTTCACATTAATTAAATTTAAAAAAAAAGTTTCGTAGAAAAATTCACCAACAGATAGCGCTCACTCTAAACTGAAATAAAACCTGAAATGAAAAAGTAACCCATGGTGTGGTTTTACGGCTATCTCTATCATTTTTCAGAATTAACTGCAAATGGAATCCGAACCTGTTCTGTCATAGGACAAGATACTGAGATATGCTGACGGATTTTGTAACCTCACAATTTTAGTAGTGAAACTGCCTTCAGGACAACATTTTTTTGAAGGGTGGCGTATCTCCACGCATAGATTATAGTGTAAAGTAATTACAAATGCACGGGTGATTAGCCGTCATTTATTAAGAGCATGGTTGTGTGCCGAATATTACTCTCTGCTCCTTTTGGTTATGGAATTACATATCTACCGTCAAAGACCAGCATCTATGCAGATCACCATTCGTCGGCCATATTTTTATATTCTAGCAGACTTTTCAGGCCATCTGTGGGAAATGTTCCGCAAATGGAGTGCATTGTTGAATACAAAAGAGGACGTATGGAGCAGTTTCAATGCTACTTTGTTATCTTATTTAACATTTATAAAGCATATTAAATATTTTATGTATTATAGTTTCATTTATTAGCGGATTTTTGTACTATTTTTATTTAAAAAAAAGTCAAGTGCATTCTTTTATTTATTTATAATTCAAATTTTATTTCATCTGGACCAACAGAACACCTTTCAGAGCTCTGAAATGGAAAATTTATTTCTTGCTAACTCCGTATTCATTGAAATTTTTATCAACCATTCATTTCTGCGGACTAACTATTTCCCAACTAAAACGGCTAATATTTATTATATGAGTTCTTTATATGAATTGCACTTAGTTAATCATCATAAATAACAGTAAAATTTGTTTCATTATTCCCACTATTAGCCCAATTAGAACTATAATATTCTGCCACTTGATGTACACGAAACCATTAAAAGCATTTAGACACTTTTCCGGTTTTATTCTCGTCATTTCACCAAGGTTCAAGATTGGTTGCAAGATTTTTTTAGCCAAGGTTCCAAGATTGGTTCCTTGGATTTTCACCAAGGTTCCAAGATTGATTCCTTAGATTTTAACCAAGGTTTAAGTTATAAAATATATCCGGTATTCCCTCAAAATGAAACGCTGATATCAATAAAGTAATTTGTAATTTTAATTGCTTTCATTTTTTCCAAAACCACATATGTTAAAAGTGGATCAGATCTCTTTTTGCACTTTTATAAAAAGAGCTCTATATCCCTCAAGTTATATCAAAATTAAGATTAAGGGCTGATAATAGGATATTAGTTTAGAAACAGAGCTGAAAATAAACCACGTGTGTAGACTTATTCGACATTAAATCTGTCTGTCATAAAAGGCTAAACGCTCTGCAATGCCTTTCTCATATTACCCCATATCTTGATCACGCATATACAAAGTGATGGGATGGTGCAAGTTCCACAAAAATTTAAGCCAGATACTCCTTACATTGGGTATCAACAACACCTCTTCCAATTTCGGGGAAAACAAACGAATAACTTTGAATTATTTCTTTTTTTCCCCCTCTGAGTGTATAGCATTATGCTGTTGGTCTCAATGAATTTAAATGGTCATATGCGCTTCATTTTATTTAAGCATTATTATTCAGAATTCGAGTGCTGCATTTTATTTATAAGCTATCAACTGCAAATCATTAAAGAAGATTTATCGGCAAGTCCTTCACTTTAGAATCGGAGAATCACAAATTCGAAACACGATTTCACTGAACCACAATGGATTCGGGCTTGGTGCGCATCATATCTACTGTTGTGAGTCAAACATCTTCACATTGGTGAACCGAGGAAGTTCGGATAGTACAGTGAGTCAACACAATCTAAAAACATTTCAATATAATGAGATCTGTCCCAAAGTAGTCACGTGCAGCTTTCAAAAGGAATTCTTATCTTGTGAAATCAAATCTGATAAGACCATAGTTTCCCAACTAGTGTAATTCTCAAAAAGAGTATCTGAATATTAAAGTTTAGAAATAATTTTACCGTCTTTTTACAGTAAAATTATTAATTACAGAAATTTCTTATTGCTTTGATGCTAATATCATTATTTCAATTCAGTAGAAGGTTATATTATGCGCATACCTTTATAAAAAAAAATTTAAATTATTTTATGGCTTTAATATATAACTTCCAAAATTCCAGTTCAGTCTTTAGTCTATATTCTTAGATTTAAATATTTCTTCACATAGAATAGGATTATCATTTGCAGTTTTCGTAAATGTGATTTAAATATTAAATACTAATTTAAATAGTCTAATGAATCTCTGAGAAATATTTATGAAAAAGCCGTAGTTTGAATTGAAACAGGAAATCAAACAAATGACCGAACGACGTGATATACAATTATTCCCTAAAATAATTCGATAGTCTCACCTCTTGTCATTCAAGATAAGATAAGGAATACTTTTCCCTTTAAAATTAATATAATTTAAATTATAACTTACTGTTACTAGTTGGAACATGGAGATCGATTATAAATGGGAGTGTCTCCATTTCCAAAGTCCCAAGTGATGTTTTGTTGATTTGAAGAGCGAAACAATATCCAAAAGTTGTTAAAATAGGTAGAAAAACTGCACAGCAGTTTAATGTTTCAAATCCCACAGTACATCTGCTAAATACTTCTTCACATCTGCAAAAAAATATGGGTAGTTAAAATTATAAAATTAAAATATTAATGATAAATGAAAGTATCACTCCGCTAATGAAGAAAGATAGAGCTAAATTATGGAAATAGGATACGAGTGTTTTAATTTATAACAAAGATTTATTTTATAAAAGACCAATGTTAAAAATGAACAATGAAATAATCACTTTGTTCAAGAATATTTGTGGTGAAAATGAAAAATTTACAAACATATAATCAACAAATGAATTTTATAAATTATTTGAAAAATATGCACGAAGTCATTTACTTTAATCAGTGTCAAAATAGATCATGCAGTAGAAGTTTCATTCCATTAACTATGCTATACAGTTATCTTTAAAATCATTGTTTTTCAAATAACAATAAGCATTTAGATAACAGTCAATGTAATAAAACTTAATTTTAGGAAAACAGCAACAGCCTTTAAAAAAGACAGAACAGTCGTCATTATAACAAGGTGGCACTAAAGTTTTATTTCTGATGTCGAATTTTGATTGGTAGTATTTCCGTCTCTATGAATTAAAAATTAAATATCTAGCGCAAATAAGAATTCTGCAAACGAATATAAATAAAGTTTAGTATGTATAAACAATTGGACACCTGACAAAAATGTTGAATTTTTGGATCTTGTTTCAGGTGGAAAAGTAAGTGGGAATTACTTTTAATTCGTTATCCAAGGACAGCTTATTTTGTAACAAATCGCACTATTTTCTTTATTTAAAATGCTTAGAATAACCTTAAGAGTTGTTAAAAATGGCAGAGTTTTGAATTATAAATAGATGACAAAGTTGCCAAAAAGATTTCTTATTTACTCTACGTCAATCCTAATCCTAATCCTTAAAATTTGATAGTCACAAAGAGAAAAAGATAACAGAAAGACTGAAAAGGAAAGAAAAACACTAACACCTCTTGATCCATGAAAAAGATTTCCCGTGCTTAAAACGCTAGTGCTACTATTTCAAAGGCTGGGATTCAAGTGGAAACTCGTGTGTTCAGGTAAGCAGTAACTCGTGTGTTCAGGTAAGCAGTTTCTAACTACACATAAAAGCCAAACGAATTCATTTTTAAAAAGCGAAAGCATCACCAAAATAGTACGAAATACTCATTGACAACCATTCGTTTTGCACAAGGAAAAAAGCACATATGGCACTTGACGGATTTCAGACATATTCTGAGATTTAAAAAAAGTTTCATTTAAACAATCCAAATGGTTAAAAACACAACTTGTATTGTTTAAAGAATGAAGAGGCATTTTATTCATTGAATATAAGAAGAAAGTCTGATGGTCTGATTTGCAGGTGGATATGATAGAAAATCCAATTTGATCTTTATGAGAGGTATATAGTAGATCCATATATATTATAATTCATGTGGCGGAATTTCAGCTTCATTTTTCATGATTCAGATTTATGCAGTAAAGTACAAGCGCGAATATCCATCCTCACTGAGAGTAGAGTTTCATCTGGAGAGTTTTGCAATAGCTAGCTAAAAGCCCTGATCTTAATATATAAAAAAAATTCTAGGCAGTTCATCAAGTATATGCTGCTGAAAAAGTTTGGATTCATCACTGAGCATTGGGATACACAGTATTATCAATGGGAAATATTCTATGTAAATGAGGTCCACTCTCTGTGCGATGCCCAATCAAATACAGATTTCGAAGTTATAGAAATTAATGAAAAGAAAATTCATACTGCTGTATGTTCCATTTTATTTGCAAATACATTTTTTTATTTTCATAATAATTTTAAAAACTAACTCTACTGTTATTAATATTTTATTTTTGAAATTCTTACTTCTAGTTCTAATGTTTGTTGTCGTCAAACTAAATAACATACACTTGTCTTAGAAAGTATTTGAGTATAAATAAAAGGTTATTTCGTTAATGTCTTTCTATTTTATTTAATTTATGAATGATTCAATTTGTCCAATTTTGTTTCGGAACCAAGATGCAAGATATAATAATTTTAAACTCAATATTTTAGAGAGTTTCTTGAATATAGTTTGTGGACTTTTATATTTCAAAACTCGGAAAGCCTAGTAAAAAAATAGTGTCACAATTTCATCCAGCTATTGAACTTTTGTCTCATATGTGGCATATAAACATAGCATCTTATATGAGCCGATGGTTAATTTATGTCAATCATCTGCAGTTTCATTCACTCATATTGTTACATTAATAAAATGACATGCATTGCACTTCTTTCAAAAGATTCTTAATAAAACAATTCAGTCAGAACAATTCGTTGCAAAATTAGTTTTGTTGAAATTTCTTTAAAAGTTTACTTACCTGTAGCTGTGTTTCAACAAGATTTTATAGACATTATCTGTTGGAATATTGCTATTAGTAAAACTTTTGAGTTTTTCTTTCAAATTCTCCAAAGTAGATTTCATGTTATTATTCGCATCTTCCGATTTCTTTGTAAGGATTTCGTGTAGATGGATTCTTTCGCCTAAAGTAAGACCAGTATACGGATAACCAAGACTTAGCGCATGGTACATTGTCAAAGATAAAGGGTCTTCTGTATCTATAATTAAAAAGCAAATAATTAGGCATAACAAGAAAAGTTTCATTTTGAGATACAGTGCTTTTCAGAACTGCAAAATGCAATTACCATTTCACACAATTGATGCTTACTATTGATCACTGGAATGAAAATAATGTCTCATTATAATGCTTATTCTTCTTCTTAACCCTTTCAAGATCTCGAATTATTTTTTTAGTCAAAACACTGTTAATAAGTGTATAAATCTGTAAGAAAATCTTAATTGTTGCTAAGATCTATTCTTTTACATTAGATACTAAAAAATACATTTTTTTAATAAGTCATTGAAAGAATATCGACTGATTCCCAGGTAGTATAGCCTGTTGCACAATATTGTACAATATTGTGTGATATTAATCCATATTCCACAATATTATACAATATTACGAATATTGATCAATGTTATACAGTATTGTACAGTATTTGTGTACTACTAGGGTTGTGAAAGAAAACTCTTAAAAGAAAGATTTCGATAGGAAATCTGCTAAATGCACGTGTTTTTAAAGATGTGAAAATGTCAAAATTATTAATATTAATTGTATAAGTTCTGAAATGTATTTGAATTAGAAGCAAAAATGGAACTGGGATTTTTTGATACTAAAAAATTTGTTAATGAGATAAGGATAGACTAGTTTTTAAATGAGTTATTTTTATATTTATTCATTTCAAATATCTCTCAGAGAATCTGAGTTTCCACAAGTGGCAATAACAGAGAATCGCTAGCACTAAAAATTCCAAGATTGTCTTATAAAACTAAATCTTACAATAAGAGCTTCCCAAGAAATATAGCATTTAATGCAATCAATTGCAGAAGATGATTTTTAAAAATATGCTTCAAAAATTTACTCTTTTAATTAAAGAAATATTTTTAAAATTAAGAAGATATTCAAAAATCAGTAGTTCCATTTGCAACAGGCACCTAACTTTTATTTCTCATCTGATCTTCTTTTTAATATTTCATATATTTGATTATACATATATCTTTCCTTTTTTTTTCTTTCAAAATCTATATCCATTTCCCTCTTTTTCTCTAAATTGTTTTACACATTTCTTTCGTTGATGTTATTTTTAATATATTTTCTTGCTTTATTTTTTTTTCTATATCATATTATACAAACATAATTTATTTCAACTTTATATTTATATTCTTCCTTCATTTCATAAATATATATTGTTTCATTTTTTCTGATTTTTTTAAATCCCTAAATTTAAGTCAACTTTATTAACTTTGGATAAGCTAGGGCAGGGCGGGAAATTAAAAACAGAAAAAAAAATATTGCATTTCTTGGCGAGCTGGGGAGAAAAAAAAAAGCTTGTGAAGAACATTTTTCCAAACTTATCTACTCAGCTTCTTTCAACCCACCCCTTTAGGAGGCCTTTTCATTTATGCGCTGAAGTATGCACCACAAATGCTCATAGAAAAGAGTTTTATTGATATTAGAATTAGTTTTCTTAAATTAATGAATTTATATAAATGCACTTATAAAAAATAATTCGATGCCTTAAACGTATTTTATAATATTGTACAGAATATATTTTATGTTATGCTTTATATAATACAAATATAATATCTTTAATATATAATAAAAATTAAAAATTAGATTATTTCACTTACCGTGTCTTCTGAATGGCTGAAGACCACAGATAGTGATTCCTGGAAATTTTGTTATCCTTTCGTGCTTATTTAATAAGGGGCCATCGAGATCTCTGTACTTCAGGGTTAAAGTAGTCGATAAAGCAGGACTAAAAACAAAACAAAAAAAGAGTAAGTATAAAACGTAATTAAAAATAATAAAAAACAATTAAAAAATCACAATCTCGAAAGGTGACAAGATAGTGATAAATATTCAATAGCATCTAAAATACATATTTGTGTTATTTTTTAAAGCATTGTTTTTCAAGCATATGATAGTATCTTTTACTGGCAAGATTATATTAAATAATTAGATAAATCTATCAAAAGTTTGTTTGAATTTTTTTATAATCAGCTTTGGAAAAATATACAAGATGTTTTACTATTTCGTATGCTGACTTATAGAAGGAATAAACTGATCAAAGATGAACGAAATTATATAGAAAGATCGGAAGTGTCATCATTTAGAGTTACTATGCGGAAAACAAGAGAAAAGAGAATAAATAACAAATATTTTATTATATATAAATAGATTTCTTGCGATGAAAATACAGGTTTTACTCAAGAATTATAACATACGTATTATGTGGTAGTATTATAGAATGAAAAACATTCTGGAAGATTTGAAGTACAATAATTTCTAGTACTATAGACATGCGAATGATAATATTCATTCTCAAAACTGTTTATGAGCTTGTAAAACACCGAAACTTCCAGATTATTTCAGAAAAAGTAATTAAGTCATCTCCATTCCAAATGCTACATTTAACTAATTCCATACATCCCCTTAAGACAATGATAAAAGTTATTGCTGAAATGCAAGATGACCCTATCATAATGGAAATACAGTTCCTGGCATAAGAGCTGCTAAGTCTGCTGTTCTTCGAGAAATTGTAACAAATCATATTCCTGAAATAATCATTCACTGCGTCCTCTAAAGCATTCTTGTTAAGTAGTTCTCAATATTGCCAGCTCGAAATTTGTTCCTGATACCCGTGAAGCAAGGTGGATATGCAACTCCATCTATTGTGCTAAGAAGACATTCCCGACTAAGCTCAAGTACCGGGTGCGGCATAAATTTGTGCAAATTTCAAAAAAAATTATAATAAAAAAAGTAATGCTCGAAAATAATTGAGGTTTGCGAGAATATGTTCAGACAGCCTTTGGATTTTGTTATTTCAATTTAAAAAAATTATTTAAAAAATGACCGATAGATGGCGCTCACACATCACACCCAGACTGTTTATGCAAATCAGTATAGCTATAAAACACAAGGCTGGAAATGGATCTGTCATTCGACGCCAGTAGCATGCTATCGTTAACGGATCCAGCATTAGTGGTTAAACTGTTCTATAAGAGCAGTGAATTCGTGACTAAAGCATTACGACAGTGACGGACGGTGAAAGGAATTAAGGCGAAGAAAAACCCAATTTCATTGAATAGGATGTTGAATTTAGTTCGCCATTTTCAAGAAACAGGAAGATAAGAGGATCGTCCACGAAGTGGCAGACCATTCGTCAGCGCTGACCGCGTGCCTGTTGTCCAAAGGGTCATGAGAAATGTGGCAGCCGAGACTTCAATGGGGAGCTCCAGTGCACGTGAAGCAAGTAAAATAACAGGAATTCCGGAAAGGTCGATCCGACGCATTCTGCACGAAGTCTTGAAACTGCATCCGTACAAGATAGAGCCATATCAAGAGTTGTTGCCAGTAGATAGCGAGAAAAGACAAGCCTTTGCAACATGGGTGCTCGCACAAATGGAACGTGACCCACAATGGTTACTGAACATCATGTGGACAGATGAAGCCCACTTTTCATTGCATGGTGACGTCAATACGCAATTCAATCTTATCTGGGCAGCATCGAACCCTCGTGCGTTCACGACCAAACCACTACATTCTCCAAATGTGACTGTTTGGTGCGGTTTCACTGCATCCTTCATTCTAGGCCCTTTCTTTTTTGAAGAGCGTTGTCCTGTATCCGGTTGGAAAACCTGTTCCGTCACTGCAGAACGCTATCTTAGGCTTTTGCGAGAATACGTTATGCCTGCTTTGCAGCAAAAACGTGCGTTATCTTCCGTTACCTTCATGCAGGATAGTGCCCCGCCCCACGTTGCTAGTTCCGTTCAGACGTTCCTCTTAGACACATTCATTGAGGACAGAGTGATAAGAAGAGGATGTAAGAATGAGTGGCCCTCACGATAGCCACGATAGCGGACTTTTGGTAGTGGGGATACTTGAAGTCTCGTGTCTTCCGGGGGCTCTCCTGCCACTTTGATGGAACTGAAAGATGCCATTCAATTGGCCGTTAGTGGCATCGATGCCGACATGTTACACGCAGCTGTAATAGGCATAGTTACGCGCCTCACTTGCTTAATACCTTGTGGTGGCGGTCATGTTGAGCATCTTTTGCGTGAAAATAAAATGTACTATAATGTTACTGTGTTCTGTTTTCCTGATTTGCATAAACTGTCTCGGTATGACCGTGTGAGCGCCATCTATCGATCATTTTTAAATACATTTTTTAATGGAAATAACGAAATCCAAAGACTCTCTGAACATATTCCCGCAAACCGCAATTTTTTTCGAGCCTTACTTTTTTCATTATGAGTTTTTGAAGTTCGCACGAATTTGTGCCGCACCTGGTATATCATTTCGATTCGTCTTTGGGCACTCGATTCCGTCAATAATTAAAAACGTGCAGTAAGGATGTATAGTTCGTAAACTGAAAAATTTTCTGGAACATTGGGAATCATTTCTAAAAAATTTATTTGGGGCTTTGAATTTTTTTTTTTTTTTGCTACATTTTGTTTAGTAGTTAAATAATACATATAGTTGAAAACATAGCCATATTTTAGGATTTGCCCTATTCAATGGATTATTTTGAAGAGTTTAAAGCGTTTTAAATTAGTAAATAAGAGTGGTTATGTTTTTAATGCAAATTTTTATTTTGACTGGAATTTTGTTTCTGGTTTCTTTTTCATTAATAGAAGACCTTACAAAACATTATTTCTTCAACTGTGATAGCCTCCCATTTATCCCAAAAGAAATTTTACTTGATATGTAATTGTAATAGAAATATATTGATTTTTTCTCTCTCATCTTCGCATTTATTTAAAAAAAGAAAGTATCTTAATATTAAGAAACGTTGAAAGGCATGCTTTGTTTTCCATTCCATTTTAAAGATTATTTTATTTCTGCCGGAGATGCCTCTTTTTTATTTCTTCTTATTTTTGCATCATTTACCAAAAATATGCCCTTCACCGAAAATAATGTGAAAATCATGCTGCTCTTATAGCTTTTGGTTATTTCTGCACACTTTAAAAACTATTTGACGGAAATGAACGAAATTTTGATTAGTGATGTATTAGGTTTTATTCCCTTGATTAATATCAAAAATTGAGTTTCTTTTTTAAAAAATTTAACCTGCAAATTTAATAACTGATTAAAAAATAAAATACATAAATTTCACATTTTTAAAAGTGCATAACTTGATCTTGCATTGTCTAGCTTACTGCATATTTTAGTGTAAATTAAGAATTGTTGCCAAAGAATTTTTATATCTTGGAAAACAATGAAAAACTAGAAAACTTCATTTAATATTAGAAATTTAAATTATCAATTGCTTATAATTCATTAACCGTTTATTCGAAATTACAATCTGTGTTTGTATTTGATCTATTTTAATCTCGAAAATTCAGATATTTCTATAGTGATAAGCGTTTTATAGTTTAATCGTGCGATGATTAATAATGAACAGTTCCAGGTTCTTTTTTTTAATGGAGTGTACAAAGGAGTGAAGAGACTCTAGCTGATTAATGTTGGATTTTGAAAAGAGATTATCCAAAGGCCGATCAGCAAAGAAAATCCCAAACATTTTATATAAGTTGAATAGTGACACGTAAATATGCATATTTTTTTTTCTAATTTAATATTAGTGGTACAAAAAAAACACTGTGAGTAAACGAACTAAACGATTTACATATCTGAATCCAGTATTAAAAATTCTATTGACTTAGGAATTTATTTTCGTGCACTAGAAGCAAATAAAATTTGCTACTGTAAAATGAATAGGAGACACCATCCCATGCTTTGAACAACAGTAAGTTAAATTTTTCCATTTGATTAGAATTCATTAGAACATGAATTTCATAATGTATAATAAACGCTGTGACTATTATTTAAACATGCATATTAAATGACATTAGAGTTCATGGTAGTCTTGAAATATAATTGCACTTACAGTAGTAAACATAATAGAGCTGAATATTGAAATCGAATGCAGCAGAGAGTAAAATCGTCAAAATAGATACAAACCGTGTCAAAGCGTTATAGACTAAAACAGTTGCATGAGCGAAGAAGAATGTTCCACAAGATAAAATAGCTAACAACCAGAAGATTTTCTGTGCCTTTGAGCAAGGTGGTCGCAAATGGCTCACTCCGTGTAAAGTGCTGGTGGAAAGGAAATTCTGAATGATTCGGTCCCATTTTGTAGTTTTATTCAATGATGTTTTGGGATCTAAAGTGAAGCTCTGCATGTAGGCTGATCTAGCGTTGGGCTTAAAGTCGCATGATGTTAAATCGAGCCTTCTGGATGTGCTGTTATTTGATGGAGAAATGCAAGACTGTAATAAAAGCATAAATTTAGTTTGAAAATAACATTGAGAAAGTGTATACATTATGAATAGTAAGGTGTGAGAAGAAATATGAGGTTTCTGATACAGTATCACAATTTTACTTCCTACGTGCCTTTTAAGTTCCTTATTAGTAATCAAATGCAATTTCTATTTGATGAAAAATATTGCATTCTAAGGCTAAAATGATATTTAAAAAATACAATCTATAAAAATGTCGGGTTTTTCATGTAAATTAAGTTCATTTTATTTTGACATTTAAAACCGATTGATCTGTATTGAAATGAAGATGTCAAAAATATAACAAGGAAAATATTACAACCCATAATAAAGTGGATAGTTTCACTTCTTTTATTTGTGCGCTCACGACCTACGGAATGTAAATACTGTGCATAAGCCACGACTGGTTTAATTTTGTGAGATATTTGATAGATTATTGATATAATAATTGTGGTAGATATACAAAATAAGTATTATAATCTCTAAAATATAACATAAATCAATAACATTTATTTGTAGTCCGATCAACATTGTCCAAGCATCGTACTACTGTACTGTAGGTTAAGGGGCTAAAAGCTGAGACTGTCTAAAAATGTGGGCGAACACGGTCAGTTACTCCTAATTAGAATTATCTGCGCTTTAAGATAAGTGACTCTATTGAATCCAGCATCTGTATTCGCTTAAGAAGATAAATCATATTTTCAAGAACATTCGAGTGTGTGAAAGGCATAAAAAGAGGATTTCCAATGACAGTATATTTATTATCAGAGAATAATAAAATATACCGTAGCATTGACACTAATGAAATGGAAGTGGATTAATTTAATTGGCTTTTATAATATTCAATAGAAATTCATATTAATTTCTTTCAGATATAATTATTCCATTGGCATAAATCAGATCTGTGAGATTATGTTATGTGAACAGTAGAACGTTCTCTCATTCTGAAACGCAAATATATATGATATACTAACAGTGAAATTTTCAATTTAAATACTCTAAATAGTACTAAGTCAGGAAACTAAAATATTCTACGGAGGCATAAGCATTTCTAACAAAACTGCTTATACTACATTTAATAGAAAAATAATTTTGAAAAACTTCATTTTTTAACAATGAAGTGCCAAAAATAATGTATATCTTTTGATATCAATAATATAGGACTTCTTCGAGTTTGGCGGAGGGTAGTAGTTCGAGTTAGTTTGCGGAAGCAATCAGGAGAAATACTGAACCATATAGTCTCGAGAGTTGCCTATAACTCCATAATTGAGGTAGTTGATAAATCTTGTTGACGAATGACTTTTTTGATAAGATCGTAGATATGTTCCACGAATTTCATAACTGACCTCTAGATGAGCACCACTTATGCTGAAATTCTCGAAACGATTTATCTAACCAGTCCTGAATATTATATGGATCTAGAGATCTAGAATATTATCATGCTGAATTATTCTTTCATTATTCCGATAGGAGAATTTCTTAAAAGACTACAAATTGTCACTAAATAACTGAACGCAACGATTTTCAATTTATCATTCGACTTGACCAAATCAAAACTGACGCTGACTTTTGCAATGCTTTGATGACATTTTGAATTGATTGGCTTATAACGCGAAATGAAGCATCAGCTAATTGCAATAGAAATGTGACTCAACAGAATGCAACATTTTGTCCAATAAATGAGGCTTCTATGTATGTGGTGTTAACCCTAGGTGAGGAAATGAGAATAGTAATCTGCTGTAAGTATAGACATTTCAGTCGATCTTCTGCTGTCATATTTCTTGAGCGTCTGTGACGCGTTGAAATGGGATGGGGTGGAATGGAATGGTGAGATATATGATACATTGAATAGGAATGTATTGGAAAAAGAAAGGGTAAAAAGGATACTAATTGAATTACTAATGCATACTTGATGCATCCTCTAGCCGGACGGGTGGTAATGAATGTTAAGAATAGTTCGTCATGTATTACTGTTGTCCCGTGGTCTTTAAGCATAATTTTCTTACGAGAAGTTTAAGAAATGATTTTGGAAGTTCTGTAGAATAATACAACCCCGCAGTTTTGCTAGTGCGTTGACTATTTTATTTCTCTCATAGTCGATATAAGTATTTTTTCAAGTGGCACAGATATTAATGAGAGAGTTCCATTCACCTGGCTTTTCTTTTATTGCTTCTAGTAATTTCTGCTGTTTGAATGTTGGTTTTGTTGTTTAAATATATTAGAATACTGTTTATTTTATATCGGCATTTTCTTTAAATGCGACAAGTTCTAAGCGGAGAACTGTGGTATTCTCATGAAGTTTCGCAAGACATTTATAATTTAAATTATTTTCCAAGACACAAAAAATTATCTCCACTTTTTTTATCTGCCTTGGAGTCGTCTGAAAAAAATGTAAAATTAGTGCTATCATCTTCTTTTTTTAGAGAAAGTTGGGCACTGTTGAAATATTGTTGCAGGTGAGTAGACTAGCCAACGATTTTTCTTTCTTCTGTGCTTGTAGATTGAAGGTAGATGATCTCTGGTAAAAGGGTTCATCTAAGTCTGTATAAAATAGTAGGACAGCATTTAAACTGAAGTGGAAAATGAAAGGAAGAGGGGACCCCCAAGATGTAGTGCTGATATGGTTCCTGTAAGTCCCCGAAATGGCCAGAAAAACCTCATAGAATGGAAGTTGATTTTTTTTATGATTCATGTTATTGGTTTAGGCTCCATGTTGATGTACCTTGATATATAATTCTTTCAATGACTTTTTTTCAGAAATATTCTTCATGGTTTTTATGATATTTTTCACTAGCTATCTCCTTTAGATATCGAAAAGATTTGGTAGCTACATTGTGGATGTGAGTACTCCGATTAAATCTAAAACCCTCTGGGTGGTTTTGTTCTGTGCTTCGAAAATCGATAGCAGTGAGACCAGAAAGCTGTTGTGAAAAGGCATAGGTTTTTCTATAGAAATGCATTGAAACTGCAAGCGGGATTTTCTCTAACCCTCTCTTCGTCTAGGGAGGCATTCGTACCCAGTCTAGATGCAAATTACCGCTCACTCAAGTAAATTTTATTGATTTCGTTTATTATGCATGGCTACAAAAGTCAGATGTTTCTAGGAATATTGTATGGGAAGAAAGTTCCGCGGTATTTTAACTTCGATCGGCGAGTGATAATATCGATCTATGAATAGTTGCCCAGCATAAATATAAACAGCGACATTTTCACTTAACTTCTGTTAAGAACTGTATGTACAAAAGTTCCCATTAGATAATTAGCGTAAATATATATAAATTTCAAAAAATATTTAATGAAGGATTAAATGATTAAAATTTTGAGGATTTATGAAGGATTAAAATTGCCTTTATATTCACTTATTATTCTTTCAAATATATATTTATTTGTAATATTTTTGTACTTATATATTAGTATTTGTCCAGAGCACGAACTAAAAATAGTTATGGCGATCTCATACGTACAAATATTATCATGTATTAAATTTTAGAAGCAGTAGCATCATCTATAATAATAAAACAGAATTTTTGAATGAAAGTCTGTAAAATGAACTCTTTAAGCTATAAATGAAGTCTGTAAGCTGAAAAAAACTATTTTAGAGCCCCATAATTTGCAGAGGCGGAAGTAGCAGTGGGGAGGGGAGACAAGGGAGCAATTGCCCCCTGACGGCAACTGCTTCAACCCCTCTCGGCGAAAGATTGAGAGTTTCGTCGGCAAAAGTCTTCACCACTTTAGGATGGTTGTAGAGAACTGCGCATTATCGAACAAGATTATTTAAAGACCATCTTAAAGTTAATATCTTGTAAATGACGAAATATCAAAGTAACGGTCAAAGCGATTTGACTATATTCAGCAAAATAATCGATAGGATGCCAGGTCAATAAGATGTCGTATTTTGCAAACAGTTTTTGATAGACCGACTAAGAACTAAATGAAATGGATGTCGAAGACGTTAAATTCGCAAATAAGTGTATTCATTCAAGTGTAGTTCATTCAGCTTATGATTTGCACTACTTTTGGCAATATAACTGACAAGATAACAAGTGAATAAGATATCAGTAAGGTGGTAGGCGTATTTTGCGGGCAATATTTGGTCGGCCGACTATGAACTGAATGCGATGAATATCGAATACTATATCCACAGATTCTCAGAACTCTGATTCAAATGTCGTTAATTAAGCTTTTAATTTGCATTACTTTTGACAGTATAACTAACAAGGAGACAGGTAAAAGAAATCGCATTTTGCCAAAAATGTTTGATCGGTCGACTAAGAATTCAATGCGTTGAATGTGGACGACGTTGAGTTCGCAAATTTTCAGTCATCTGATTTAAATGTCGTTCATTCAGCTTATAATTCATACTATATTTAGCAGAAGAATCAATAAATTAGCAAGTGAATTAGACGTAGACTTTTTACAGTCTAATTTTTGTTTTACAGCTAAGATGTTATCATAGGTTATGGTGAAAAAAATTGTTTTCATCGAGTACTTCGATCACTTGCCAGTGGAATTATTAGGGAAATTAAAGCTTTTATACACTGGTGTGCAAAACTTAAGCAACAATGCAAATTTTAAGCAGATAGCCATGAAATTGCAGAAAAGGAGTTCTTGCGATCAGTACAATGAACACGTAATTCAAGAGAAAGGTCATGCGTATGCAAATATCAGGAACAAAACGTTACGTGCGACGTGAGCGTACGCAAAACACGTGCGGAAGGCGCGCGCAGCTCAACACTACAATAAAAGGAAGGACGGAGACACAATTAAAGACATTCGCTGCAAGTGCACGTGAGTTAATTCGTGAAATATGGCTAGCAGAAATCACCTGGACGATTTCACACGTGTAAGAATGATCGGAAAGCTGGAGGAGGGCCGTAGTGTGACCAGTGTAGCTGAAGAGTTCGGAATCAACAAAAGTGTCGTTTCGCGCGCTTGGAAAGCCTTCCAAACCACAGGTACAGCTGTGAGAAAGGTTGGTGGTGGCCGCCCCAGGAAAACAACTGCAGTGGATGACCGACATATCGTCCTGCAGGCGAAAGGAACCCGAAACCAGTCAGCAAGCGCCATTGCTCAGCAACTGTGTGCAGCAACGGGGCGACAAGTGTCGCGTTTTACTGTGTCCAGACGTCTTCACAAAGGTGGCCTATTCGCCCGCCGTCCTGATTGCTGCATCCCTTTGACAGTTTCCCACCGGCGGCACCGTTTAGAGCACAAAAACTGGACATCTCATCAATGGAGTCGTGTCCTCTTTACAGATGAGAGTCGTTTTAGTGCCACAAGCGATTCCCCACGCCAGGTGATTTGGAAAGAGGTCGGGACACGGTTTCATCCCAGTAACATCACGAAAAGAGACCGTTTCGGTGGTCCTGGGGTTGTCGTCTGGGGAGGCATTATGATGAACGGACGGACTGAGCTCCACGTTTTCGACATAGGTTCTGTAACTGGAGATCGCTATTGCCAGGAGGTGATCCTTCCCCATGTGCGTCTGTTCCGAGGTGCCATTGGATCAGACTTCGTTTTTATGGATGACAATGCACGGCCACACAGGACTCACGCTGTTGAGGAGCTCCTGGAAAGTGAAGATATCACTCGAATGGATTGGCCGGCGTGCTCCCCTGATTTAAATCCGTTAGAACATGTGTGGGATGCTTTGGGGAGACGCCTTGCGGCACGATTACATCCTCCTGGGAACACCCGACAACTTAAACAGATGCTGATTGAGGAATGGGCACTCTTACCTCAAGAACTGTTAGACAATCTGGTGCTGAGTATGGGGAGACGGTGCGAAGCAACCATTGCAGTAAGGGGAGGGCATATCCCACACTAAGGAACATCTGCTTGCTGTTCTTCCTCTTGGACAGACAATCATGTGTAACGATACTATGAATTCAATAAAGCCTTTCTTTTGTTTGATTCCATACTGTATGCATTGTATTGATTTCTGCGCAACTATGCTTTCGTCATTCTTTCAGAACAAAATGCTGTATCTCATTTCTGAATTTCATGTCTCTCAGATGATTTCTCGTGAAGTTATGGCAAAAAACATACCTGTTTCTTAAGTTTTGCACACCAGTGTATTATACATGAGTAGGGCGATATTGTTGCTTTTCCTAACTTATCATTCAAAATCATTTTCTAAAATTAATCTTCATCTTATTCATCTGTTACTTCTTCGATAACGAAATGGTAAATTTATTTTATTTATTTCACAATGAGAATTGCCTGACTAAAATCTAATTAATGTTTAAACTAAATTTAATAAAGCACTCTTTTCTTTCGACACTCTTGTACATATGCATGCTAAGAAAAGTTACTTTGTTGTAGCCAAATTATGCGAATTCATTAAATTCCTGAAGTAAGTAAATCGTATAATTGTAATTTAATCTAGTAGTAAAATATCAATTTTTCAATCTAATTTATCAAGCTGCAATTATTACACTAAGGAAATATAACCGACTGCAATGGATGGCAAAAAATAAATATATGTGGTACGGTTGCTTTTCAGTTACATTAAAAGAATTTATTCAAGTATGCATTAAATTTGCTAAATAAATTACTACCTAAATTCTTCAGATACTGCATTCAGTATTGTAAATGTATTCGGGGAACCCATCTTTTTATCTTCTTATTAATTTTTTCTTTCAATTACACTTCGCGGCAAAATATATATAATTGCAGGTGCTTCTAAATTTTTAATATACTTTGGATAAAGTGTCATGATAAAAGGATGATTAAAATAATTATTCATAGAATATTTATATATAACATATTAACCCCTTGACATATGAATTCATTTAACTTCCTGATTAGATAGCAGATCTCATTTGGGACAATTATTATTATTTTAATCGCTAGAATAATACAAGAGCATTTGAGGTAATTTCAAATGATTCTTGCATTTTAATTAATTAATACTTTCAACTTAGTTACAGATTAAAATCTAAACATTTATCAATTCTATGCGCGAGTTAGATTCTTCATTGTATATGAAGGGGTTAAGAAAATCCAATACATGTATCTGAAGGGATAAAACTCACTTTTTTGGGGTGGGGGGTGGGGAGGGGAGATAATAGCTTGCAATAGTTTCGAGGGAAAAAAAGCACTTAATTTTAAGAACGCTTGCCTAAAAATGGAGGTAGGGAGTTCATATTCAAGATCTAATTTTTCTTAATAAAATTTATTATTTTTTTATATCTAAATATACATTTAAAAATAAATACATGGGGAATATAATGTTTAAGTAATTCATTTTTCCTTATTTTACATAAGAATATTAAGTTTTTACATATATTTACAAAATATTTTCTCCAATCTTCTTAAGAAACTACATCATTGGATCTCTTCCGCATTCTATATTGTTCGTGTCCGAACTATAGTAAATTTTTGTTGACTACGTGTACTTATACGAAATACAGCGTACGAATACGAAATACATCTGAATTCCTGCTGGTTGTTTCATTCCTTATTTAAAAATTATTTTAGGTAGAGGACTACGCTAACAAATTGATTTGATTTTTGGCGGAAATATCGAATATTTTTTATGTATTATTCTGTATTTCTAAAAAGTTTATTTTATTATGATGCATTTTGAATTTAGTTTGAACATTCATTTTATATACCTTCTTATATAAAATGATAAGAGCATGTTTGTGTTTATTTAACATGACGCGTAATTCTGGAGCAATCTGTGTTTCTTGAATGAAATATAACTATATTTTTCTAAAATGAGAATTCAGAGAAATTAAATCTCAAGAACCTCATTAAAAAACAGACTCAAATATTGACAAGTTTCTGATGGTCAATAAAAGAAATTGAGAAAATTCCTTTACAAATATCTTTGTAAATTTTTAACAATGGAAGGAAGGGCCAGAATTTGAATTAAAAAAAGCTAAATAATAATTTTCTTTAATAAAGTGTAGAATTAATTATTATGAGTTATTTTGAAGCCAAATTAGAAAAATTGCACTTTCCCCCCTGCCGGATTTGTCTTGCCCCCCACCTCCTCCGTCGGCACATCTCTGTCGCTGCCTCTGATAATTTGTTAATTAAGTATTATTGATACATACCCAAAAATATCCCACGTATTTTTTTTCAAAATTCGATATTACTTTTTGAAAACTATTTATTATTTTTTATTGAAAAGTGATGACCGCTTCACTTTTTGATGCTTCAAAATAAGGAAATTTCCAGTTTAAAACTCCATGAACTATGCCATCTTAAACTCCTATAAAATATTTTTATTCGGAATTTATTTTCGCATTTCTAGACTGCTCTTTTTATTTAATGGATATGTGAAATTTAACAAAAATATTGAGTCTTTTTGCTGAGTGACGCAGATTTTCTTCCATCTGCATCAACCATTTGTAATCGATTTTAATGAAATAGTTATCCTTAAAAATATTTATAATACTATCAAAAAATCAAACGCAAATATAGCTTCTAATTTGAAATATAACTCGTGCCATCATCTGTAGCTTTTACAATATTCTATCCGAGTTTTCAGAAGGGTCAAAGTTGATCTCACAACAAGCCGACTTCGTAGTTTTATATATATATATATATATATATATATATACAGAAATCACATTTTAGCTTCTTAGTAGCCAACTTTTTTTTCTTCTCGATCTTCTTTTTCTTTATTACTAAATTATGTGTTTCTTTCTGAACTAATATAGTCCCGAAATGTGACATTGTTCAAATATTATCTATAATTCTATGCATTTTGCATTATGGCATGGAGTGTTAATCAAGTTGATAAAAAAGGAAACAAAATAAGTAAAAATATGCATATAAACTTCTGATAGAAAACTATTAAAAACTCTTGGGGCAGGATGACTACATAGGCAACTTACTTTGCCTCAACAAGAAAGATAAAATATCTATGATTCTTTTTGTAGGCTTAGTAAGCATAAGATAGAAATAGTGATTCCAAAAAGTGTAATGCCCGAGGAAGTTATTTATCACAAAGAATAATCAAATATCTTCCCTTTAAGTCAGTGAAATCTATCATTGAAGACCTTGTTCATTACAACATCCTGGTCAAAATACACGAACGTCATCTAACAAATAATTCATTTCATTATTTGGGGGCAGTGGTAACACTTAAACGCTAGACACTAAAAACTCTCACACTTTATTGTTCACTTGTTCTGATCTCCCTAATCAGTATAATTTTGGGATTGAGGTAATTGTTTTCATATTTTCCAAACTTTAAGCCCTTTGTGCAGACTGAATATTCAAGTTTTATTGTTTTTTTACTACTTATCCATCATTTAGTACGCAAATATGCAACTTTTAAACTCTATTTGAATCCGGTGAAAAATATTATTTATTTGAAAAATAAATTCTTCTAAATTCCATCCAAATGTTCATACGATGGTTGAAATTGTCGAATGAGTCAATGTTCGACATACTTGCAGGTAGTTGTGTAAAAAGCGTATTCATGAAATACAACACCAGACTTTATTCCGGAAAAATATTTTAACCTAGAAAGAATGAAGAGTTTCACGACATTTCAATCAAAATCATTCCAAAACAGACAGGAACACCTGTTATCATCGAATGAAAGTTCATTGGAACCCGTTAGGGAAAGAACATTGTGACGGGAACTGCATGAAATAGACATTTTGATTCGGGTACCTTGAAGATGATATTGCTCACACAAATAAATAAAAGATACTGATTTTCAATGGACTAGAAATCACTGAACATGGTTAGTAACTGAATGATAGCATATAATGCAGTTTGAAAAATAACGTTTTTGCTTTTATTCAAATAAAGCACGGCGTCGAGTGCAACAAAGACTGTATTAAGCATTTCATCCTAAACTGGGGTTCAAAACGGCTGAGGCGTATAAACATAAAATTGAGCCTAGGTAAAATATCAAAGCAGCAATCGTTAAAGCAGCAATTTTTAAAATGCAATCGTTATATTCTCTCCCCACCCTACTCCCCCAAACCGATATGATAAGAAAAAGAGGACAGGGGAGGGGGGGTAAATTAAATCTGAATAATTGTAATATAAAACATCTTTGAATAACATTGCTTAGCAACCGATCAATACATCTAAATTATTCAACAGATTAATTAAATTATTTATATTAAACAGTATAGCAATTATAAAGGCAATTACTACCAAGATATGCAAAACATTTGAAATTAAGTTTTATAACATAATCTATACTTATAATAAAGCTCAATGTGTGTGTGTGTGTGTGTTGGCGCTCTACAGGCCAGACCATTCAATCTACAGCTACCAAATTTGGCACGTGTATACCTTGGAGGTCGGGAATGTGCACCTGGGGGTTATTTATTCGAATTTTTAATTAGAATTTTATTTATTTAAAAATTAAGCGAAATTTTGGCGTGTTTCTGCTATAACTTCCGAAAATATTACCGCACAAAAAAGATTTTTACATGAAGTTAAAAATCAAAAATTTATCTTTTAAATGATACCAAATTTTTAACCTTAAAATTAAATTTCTATTTTTAATGAATTTTTAAATAAATATTTTTACTATATTTTTCAACAATTTCTTTCGTACAAAATAAAAATAAAATTTAAGCTACACGAGCACGTTTCGCATTCATGGGAAAAAATTAGCTTTTTTCAAAGTGTTGCCATCACATTGATTAAAACTCCAATTAAAAATAAATTAAATCTTTTTAGAAATGAAATCGGCAAAAATATAATTTTCGACACGTGTCTGTAGGAAATGAAACAAATAAGAAATATTTTTTCTAAATAATAAATTCAAGAAATATTATTTTATGATATTTTACACTCTCTATACTTTACACTCTCTATATTATTAATCCAATAAATCAGTTTTATTTTAAGGCAAGTTTTGTTTAATATGAACAGGATATCCATTCAAATCAGGGCCACACAGCTGATTTGTAAACCTTTAGTAAGACACAGATATGCTAAAATGGTCCAAATGGAAAATGATTATATTTTATGTAATTTGATTCAATAAATGCTCTAATAAATGACGCATTTTTGATTTTACATAAAGCTTCTGCTGTGGAAATCACGATTAACAAAACATTCTTGAAACACTAATAATTTAAATAAAAAGAGTTAATTTCCAATCAACTAAATCAATCACTTAAACTGGCTGCTTTATGAAAATTTGAATATTTCTATTCAATAAAAAAAGGATAATTTTAGATTTTCCATCGATCGTTTCAAAGAAAATACGTCAATCAGCGCGCATGTTTCTCAAGATTAATTGGCCTAAGATTTTGAAAATGTTGAGTTTTTCTAAATTTTTAACATTCAAAACTTCATAAATAAGTCTTAGTTGATCGTGGAAAATAGAAACATTCATTCATTTATTTAAAATTTGGTGTGTCCAGAATATTTCTCAGAATTTGATACCTTACTGCATTAAATTTAGACTTCATAATTTTTGAAATATATTTATAGGCCGGAACAAAATATTATTATTGATTTCATTTCAATCCTTTTGAAAGCAAAACTAAAAACTGAATTTTATGCTGAATCTGAGAAATTTTTGAATTATTCTGTGAGATATTACATAAATTATGAAAAATATTTTGTAGTTCATATAAGACTTAAATACCGAGCGATTTTGTTTGCAATACTCATATTCAATAATAATAATAATAATAATAAATAACAATAAAGATGATAAATAAAATAAAACGCTTGGTTTTATTAAAAGATATCTTTATATTAATTGCAATTTCATCATTTACATTTTAAATTAAAGTTGAAGTTTTACCGGAAATGACAACTAATTAGCAAAATATATATAGTAAATTGAACGAAACGATCTAAACAACAATATAAGTTTGGTATGACTATCAAAATTTGAAGATTAAAAATGTTTTGTTTGAGAATCTATTAAGAGACCAGTTACTTAACATATTTAATTGAAAATTGTAGCGAGCGGTAATGCTGGCGAACCGGATGGTCGCTAAAGGCGGCTATTATAAAATAATCAAACCCTCGGAATCAACCGCAACAATCTTGCTTCTATAATACCTCGGCGGCATTATTGACGGTCCCGAACAATAAAAAAGTAAACCTTCTATTGAACATGATGGATTCTTGACTCTTTTTTTTTTTTTTACTCATAGTTTACAACTCAAATATCTGTGGTATTTAGTACTTCAAAAAATTTAGTTTCGATAGATTTTTTCCAAACTTTTTTTCATAAACATTTTATTGTCAGCTTACTAATGACAAGGTGGATGAATCTATTTTCCAGTAACTTCGGATGAAACAGTTTGAAAGAAAAATAATAAATTTACTAACAATACTTATATACACATGTATAATCTTTTCTCAAAAATTTTAAATTTGTTTTTAAAAATATAACTTTTTTTTTCTCATTTTTTTAAATTTATTTTTTGTATTTACCTACTCACTTCATTGAATCCAAAATTCGTCATCCCTTCACCCCAGTAAGAAGGTTCAGGTTCAAGTTAAAGATTATCCCGGATAACAATTTCGAGAAATGCAATGAAATTAATTTGTAACCGAAAAAAAATGATTTCTCATTAGAATAATATCTGGAAAAGTAGGGAGAAAAAACTCATTCAAAAATATTGTCAACTTCACAGATATTTTTAGAGCCAAAATCCTTAAAACAAATTCATAATTCAAAGAAAAATGATGACTATAACTAATGTCAATAAATCACAATCTTTGTTCTGATGATCAGGTGTGTGCGAAAAAAAACCAATCAAAGAAAAATTTAAGTACGATGTATGCTTGCCGATTACTTACTTTTGGCATTTTGCTTAGTAAATAGAAGTCATTCGATTTTCTTTTTCTTACTTCGGGTGAATGAGTTTGGGAAACTTTCTGACGGTAAGTCATCCATTTAAAATGTCAAATTAATATTAATTTTCATAAAATATTTCATAGATCTTTTCGTAAAATATTTTTCACAAAGTAAGACGAAGGAAGTTATTCAGTTTTAATAGATTTATTTCATGCACACTGTTCCGAAATTTTTCAAAGATAAATCATTAAAATAAAAATAAAAAAATATTTCGTCTTGAAGTGTGAGAACATAAAGCCTCCACCGTAGAATAGCTGTAATCCAAACAATGAATATGAACAAATAATTCATACTTACACAATTTTTGTGCAAGTCCTACCAAAATTATATTTGATACAGATGAGCATAAAGTTTGTTCGGGCAACTTCAAGCAAAGCGAAATTGGCACATTAATAAATAAAATCGGGTTGTATTTGTATTTATACTCAGCTATCAGCCGTTATACATATGAAATATGCTAAAAATCATGAAATATTTGCTTTCTCGGTAAATTGAGCTTTATTAAAATTGCCGAATAAACTAGTAGAGCTAGTGAATAATAAATGAAATAAACAATAAATGTGATTTTTTCAGAGGAACACCAAGAAGGCACACATATTTCAAATTTTTCACACTAATAACTGCGCAAATTTCAAAATCAAGCCGTTATAGTCCTTTATTGGCTTAAAAAATTTATAAATGGAACATTTCCTGAGCAAGTTCTAAAATTATTCATTAAAATTTTTTGAAACTATTTAAAAAAAATCCATAAAAATTTGAATGCCGTATCATTATGAAACTTTTTAGAAGAAAGAGACGTCTTTTTTTGATCTACATTATGCATTTTTTAATGCTCCGATTCCTTTTTCCGGTCTTCCAAGCAGTGGCGCTGCTTTATCTGGTTGGTTGAGTGGAACTCAGAAAAGAATAGTGAAGGGCTAAAGTGACCACCGTTGATAACGATAGCTAGGGACCGATTGCGTTGAGGCAATCGGATGAAATAATCAATATATTTTCAATTGTAAAAGGAATGCGAAGCCTTCCAAATTATATGATCCATCTTAGATGTTACAACATCTCTTCTGTTTCTGTTCCTGTCCCATCCCGTCTGTGTCTTCAATAAATGTCTATTGTGAAAGGCAGAGCATTGACCACATTTTCACAAGGCCACGAATATAACAAAATTATATCTATTAATTACTCACTGTTTATTTTCTTTACTATCTAATAAGACGACACCTCCTATTTTGGGAATATTTTCTTATTTTGATTCAAATAGAAATCCATTGAATACTTCCAGTTGAGTTTTTGCTAGTCCTTCACCAGTGAGATCAGTTACTTCAATAAACCCTATAAATGACTCATTTATAGTAACCTTTTCTCTTCAAAATTTATGTATCTAATAATGATTGTAGTTTGTTCCTTATGGGAAATATCAGGAGTACAATTCATTTGGATACTATAGTACATGACTGCTTTTCTCTCGTGTTTCATTTTGTTAAGGATTTCATTTCCTAATGCAGAAATAATTTGTTCTTGTGACCAATGTGTTAAATGATGCACAATTCTATTTTTAGTATTTATTATTTTGTTTATATGATCCATTAGTACAGGATCGTATTTACTTAATAATTCGATTAAACTTTAAAAAATTCCATTATTAGACTTAACTATTATTTCGTGGGTTCCTAGAAGTGGAAGATTATTACACGCTAAAAACAGAATTACATCTACAATTCTTTGAAAGGGTAATTTGAGTCGTGCCGTTTAATTACTTATATTAACTTGATTTGTTTTATCAATAGTCGAACATCAATTTAGTCATTTTAATAATTCTTTCCAAAAAATAACGAATTAATATGACAACTAGAGCGTTCATGGTCTTGAATTGCATTTGACAACTTTCTTCAGTTATTATAGCCACCTATAAATCGTGTAGTTTGGTCATTTCCTCTTCTTTTCGAAAACAGTAAACAACAAAAACAAAATAAGGAGTCTTGCGTCTTTGAATAAATTAACCAGCTGCGAAGTTGAGTTTCACCATTTGGCAATTTGTTTAAGTAGTATGTAGAGGAAAATGATCAACCTTCAGCATTTTTAGCAAAAACTCCTTTGTGTTGCACAGGTCCGATTTTAACACTAAACTTTCTAAATTTATCAGTTATAATACTTGGCCATAAACCAGGATCCTTTATATTCTCTTGATCTTATTTGTTACTGTCATTTTCGTCATTATCTTCTTATTCGGTCGCATTTGTATAAACACATGATTCTTCAACAAATTTCACCGTTTCTACATTTTCATTGCTAGACTGTGTACTTTGCGCTGAACTTTCTTCTTCAGTTGAAGTTTGAATTGTAATTTCTGAAGTTGAGGCAATTTCTTTGCCAGAATTACTTCGTGGCCAAGAAAACAGATCTACTTGTGACTTCTTCACGTTTAGCTTTTCTTCTTTTTTCTTTTCTGAAAAATTTTTTTTCGCCCACAAGGATATTTCCTTGTCGTGGACATGGTTATATCTAACAGTATTAATCACTTTATAGAATGAATTATCAAATTATTATATGCTATACTATAAGCCATTACCTAGTAGGTAAGGTAAGTGATTGTAAATCTATTTACCTTATATTAACAATATTTTACACACTTGCACAAGACTATAATATATACTATGAACTTCGTATATATCCAAATCTGCCGACTGCTACATTTAAACTTCTTCCTTAATTCTTTTCATTTCTAAACTCCTTCCTTAATTCTTTTCATACTTTTCATTGAAGCAGTAATGCAATCTGCATTGCTAGGAGTTGATCGTTTAATTTATCTTCGTTTTACTTTTCGTTTGAGCAACTTAATGTAAACAAACAGAATAACACGAATAAAAAATATTACATTAGATGCAGAAAAAGGTATATAATTGAGGATTTCAAAGTCCATTTGAACCCAGCCTCAGCCTCGACTTCTGGCCGCCGCTAGCGCGCAGAAATCGCGCCTCTCTATCTTAAGATGTCTGAAGGGGATTTCTTTATTCATAAATATACTCCCCTCCCCCTCCCTTTTATAGGTATCACTGCGATCATTGCCTAATAACGGCGTCAGTCGAAGATCGGCCAGCCACATGGAAGCAAACTTGTATACTTTCAATACGTGTAAACGCTATTATTGTTCAGAAAACGATTTTAATTCTTAATCATGGTGGGATCCACCTCAGTCGCGAGGCCCGGGTGCATAGCACCCGCCGCACCTCCCAGATGGCCGGCCCTGTAATTGCTCATTAGGGGATGAAAACACTACAAACCGCAAAAAGATTAGAGCACTTCCTGCGACTGGTATTGAACAAATAAGTTAAAAGATACTGTCTTCTCCCCAAATGCTATAATAAACTAATGTGAATAAAATAGAAAAACGAAATACGGAGAATAAAATAGAAAATAAATGCGGAAATGAAATACGGAGATACAATATTATATATATAATTTACAAGAAGAGTATATAATAGACCAAAGCAAATCAAATGTTGATGCATACTGGTGACTAAATACGAAATGGTTTCTAAAAATTGTATATTACAAAAAAGAAATAGAAGTACCAAGGTTTTCGTGTTTGGAAAATGTATTTATTAAATGTTTTACGATGTATCAAGTTGCGAGATTTTGGCACCTATTTGGATGTGCTTACAGGGAAAGGATAAAAACTTCTGGGTACGCGGAATAAAGAAATTGAAGACAATTATATTTGAAATAAAAAGGTATAAATTAAATAGAAAAATATATAAAGAAAGAAGTTAAAAGAAAAGAAAATATTTCATATAAAGTATTAGTATTTGAAAACCTTAAATTCTGGTTTAAAGATATATTTTCGCTCCAAGTAGAAGTCAATAAAGTTGTTAGAGAATTAACAATATTTGTTCCCCTGACGTCTTATATTAGTTTCGATTCTTTGGACTTTGCAATGCTCTGCAGTATTCGACAAAATGATAAATACTTCACCAATTAAAATGTAAAGGTTTTCTGTGTTATTTGTCTTAATGATATCATCGTATGTTCTCAATAAATTATATGCAGATTCCGATAGCTATGGAATTGTATCAATGTTGGTACAAATTCAGGATGATAAGGAGATTGTCATTGCATGTGAATCTAGAGGGCTCGACAAAGCAGAATAGTAATATTTAATCATCTTCTTATTCTTTCTTAGCAACCCTAAATGGTCCGCTGTGTTCTAATTCGGTCAATCAACGAATTTTACCCTACTTTTCCTTTTATAGCTATTACCGATTATCGTTCATTGTGCTGGTTATCCAGTGCTGAGAGATTCCTCCTGAAGGGTAGCTAGTTGGGTATTGAGATTGCAAAAATATTATACCAAAATAATGTATAACGCAAACATGTCGGCATCATATCATAACATCAGCTACTAATGATGAAAAAAAGTGAAAAAGAGTACCTCGATCTTAACCTTTTTTAAAATAGGATAATACAAAATCCAGAGATAATACAAATAAAAAAGAATCTCGACCAAAAGATCATAACACCTGAATTTAGAGCATTAGATGGTGTTCTTTGCCAACGTAATTAGGACATGATGAGGGACAATGGTTACGTCGTTTCTACAAATTTATGCAAAGGAACCCTCCAGCATTTTCATGATCCTTTCACAGCGAACCATTTAGGATTGCTAAGAAAGAATAAGAAGACGATTTTATTAACCTCACATTTATCGAACTGTTAGATGATATGTTAGCCAGTTTATTATAAAGAATTCCAGAGACGAAAGAATATTTCGCAGTTGCTTCTGGGTCGCCTCGGTCAATTCCACATGCAGAAGTGTCCTACTATCGAAGTGAAATCCATTTCTTAGGATGTTTCCTAAAATCATTGCCTGAAATAAGTGGATTGTTTGATTTATTTTGCTCCATTTGCTGCCACGAAAGCCCTTCTTTCTGCTGACGCAACAGAAATAGCAAGATTTCTAATGGAGGATGTCCTTTTGAAACAAGAAGCTTCAAGAATTAAATCAGATTGAGGAACTGCAATTTTTCGAAGGTAGTAGCAGAGCTTTTTTGACTCGACATTGTATATCATCGAATTATGACATCGCATCATTTTCAAATAAATGGGCAAATTGAAAGATTCAATAAAATTATATCTGGTACATTATCGATATGTGTCGATGTCGAACAGAATTATTGGTGCATCATTTATTTCATCATTAGTCAGCTTGCGTATAATACTGCAAAATAAGAAATTAACGTTTATTCACAATATTTTATCTTTTTCATGGATACAAACAACAATGGGTATAATGTTCTCTCCCTCCCCCCAAGTCAAAACGGAAATTAATTATGCAGCTGGTCTAGTTTGTATAGTAGAAAAAACTCGGCTAATTGTTCATCTAGGCACCATTGACGTGCAAAAGAAAGAGCGATATATGATGCAAAACATCGACCAATATCTTATGCATCATTTGACCGTGTGTTGGCTTTCAAGCCTAGCCGATGTACAAAAGTTCTATTAATTTTTTTCTTTAAGCTATTTGTGTTCAACATTTAGCTAGAAACTGCCGTTTTACGAAGATTCAGATGTTGGACAGTCGCCAGTCAATGGGTTAACATAAGGATTAAAAAAATTGGAAATGTCAATGATTTAGATGTATATTTCCATAGTTCATATCAACATGATTACAAGAGAGAAAATCTTATCTTTGATATAGAATTTTGCCTCACTTTACCCCTTTTTAATACACTTTCGAAAGAAAATATCGAAATAGTTCAACCAGCAACTTCTTTTAATATTGACATTCTTTTATTGGTTTGGTAGAATAATAGCATATTTCTTTTTGAAATGACGCGATGTCTACTATGAGATATTTTTATAAATATAAACTTAATCAGTGCAATTCTAATGATAACTAGGTGGTATTCCATTTATCGGATTTTCACACCACATCTTTGAAGGACTCATAGCGCCAGAATGAAGGCTAACAAGCTTCCATAACCGAGACATCTTGAGTAGAATCGAACTTTGCTACCAAACTGAAAATTACTGTATTCTACCTTTCCAGATAAAGTGATTTCGCACAGACAAGAAATTTAAAGAATATATTAAAAAGCACCAAGAGTTAGCTTATAACATAATAAGGACATTTTTCATCTGAAAGTAACAAATTCTTTTTTATAGAAATGATTTCCCTTTTCATACGCCCACTTGTTTCATCCATGCGCATTTCGATATAATGAAATTTTTTTTTTAAAGAGCAGGCATTTCAATGATAAGAACTATTCACTTTCGATTCTATTTCCTATCTGCGGTTTCACAGCCTTGAAAATAATACAAACACTTTATTTTTTCCTTCATAATGGTAAAATTTTTGGATTCGATTCCACCGAAAGTCCGTCGTAAGTGAATGGTCTATTTAAGTCAATTCTGATATGTATTGAACTTTTAGCCTTTGGTAAGGCTTAAAATGTCAGAAATCGAAGTGTTTTCTCAGGTATAATCCTCGTCATCTGACGGGACTCAGAATTGCGAGGATCATTTCTAATAGTCTTTTTGCTATCTCTAAACTAGGATATTAGCTTAGGAGTTCAAATACTTCTTTTTTTTTTTTTTTTTGTCAAAAAAACAGCTTTCAATTTCTTTTGAAATGCATGAATTATTTGTAAGAAAATAAAATGTTATGCATATCAATAGAAGGATTATTTTTCCAAAACATTATATGTTTCTGTATAATATTCAAACCAGTTTTCTTGTAAATAATACAATTGAAAATATAAAATACAATATTTTTTTAAGCATGGAAACTAACCTTACCTAAAATTTGGTAAGAAGCACAAGTGCTAATGAACTAAACAAACATAGTTTTTTATGTATGAGCATCTGAGTTTTAAGTTTGTAAAATAATAAAAGATTCCGTATGTTCATTCTGTTTTGATAAAATGATTATATTTTATATAATGAAATAGAAAGGTTCATTGTTAATATAATATCTGAGAAAGTTTAAAAGCGCATTCGTATTTTCGATTTTTTTTCAGATTATCTTATCACTTAAATCAAAAACAAATCTCAAAATAATGGAAACAATCTTTATCGAATTTGAAATATAAAAAGTTTTTTCAAAGTAAAATCCCTGAAAAACTGATTCAAGACAGAATTTTCTGTTTTGGTTTTTATTACGTTGAACATTTTCTTTACAATTACATTATAATAAGAAGAAGGAATGTTAAATTGCATGAAAATCATAATCTGTGAAACAATTTTTTTAATTCAAAATACGCTTAGAGCTCGTGTATTGAGAAAATAACATCATGAAAATATTTAGCATTAAGATTACTGACTCAAATTTTTTTTAACAAAATGGTAAAATGCATTAAATGAATTTTCATATACAGTATAAAACGTTAGTAAAAAATGCAACTTTTATGGTCATTAATATTCACAGCGCAAAAGCCCTGCTCGGAAGCAGTTTCCTTAGACAAGACAAATAATTCTCTACATTACGGAAATATTGTATGTTTTAAAATTTAATTTTTTTGAAAAAGATTCTTGAAGGCGTTCGAGTCGTTGCCATATTATTCAGATACATTTCGGTCGTTTCGGCGAGTATATTAAGAAAAAAAATTAATTTAAGTAATCTGAATTTATTTACGATTAAGAATTTTATGTTTAATAAATATGTATATCACACAGTCTAAATTCTTTGAAAATATCTACATCACATAAAAAGACTGAGATAAATAAATAAATAAATCAGGAAGATATTAGTATTCACAAGAATGGCGGGAGATATAATAATCAACAGTTTTATCGTCGAGTCTAATAACTGATCTGATGTTTTTAAAAAGAATTAAATGACTTATAAAACAAAAACATGATATCTTTATAAAAAAGGCAGGTATGATTTTAAGTAATAAATTCATTTTAATTAATCATTGAAATAAATTTCACGCGACCTATGCAAACATTATAATAGTAATCAACTCGATTTAAATCCTCCATATCATGCATGGTTCATCTTCGCATTATTTGGTAAATTTTCAGAAACTACATTCTGAACAATACAGAAAACATCAACTTCTTATATTTTCAAAATGATTAATCATCTTCCGGAACAATAGACAGAAAATTGCTGTATGCTAACAAGAAAAAAGATATTTAAAAATTCCATAATTCGCAAAATTTATGGCTGAGAGAGATCTAAGAAATTAAGTATACAATGATAGATAGAAACTGTTGATACGAACCATACTTCTAAGAAGGGTCGATGAAATTTTGAATAATAATTTGCTCTCCCTTAATCATCGGAGATTGAGCTCATTGGCATATTTTTACCCTGAAGAAGAGATAAGAAAGGCGCTTTACTGGATATCATGAATTTTTCCTCTTGCCAACCAATTCGCTACTCACACGAGATCCATCTGCTGGTTACTGAGAACGATTAGAAGCATTCCAGAGATGCGTGCTACGGTTTTTGATCAGTGTTTGTTCTGGAAATGAGATAGAGTGCGTGTAGACCTAATCTTTCATTTCTGTTTCTTTCTTGTTTACCCTCTTTTCACTGATGAGACTGTGTGAATGAAAAAAATAATTGCTGTGCTCTTGACGAAAATTTCCTCATATATTTTTCCATCATGAAATAACATTAAACGGGATTTTTCTTGTTATTTTATTGGATTATAATTCGCAAGGGTAAATAATTCCTACCTTATGAATAATTTTTCTCAAATAATACATCATGAATGCCAAGTTTGTTTATTTTTTCATTCGCGCCTCCTTTTCAATTGAAAAAACTCCATCTGTGTATGAAGAAATACTCTATTTATATCGAGTGTTTTAAACGGTAATTTATAAACATTAAGAATCAGGTCGCTTTTGCAATAGAATATAAAAGTAAAAAAGGTAGGAAAACACTACAGAGGACCGTTTGTCAAAGAATTAAATGAAAGAAAAATTCACAATGCATATTGAATGAAGTACAATTTGACAAAACAGCATTAACCAATCACATAAAAATAACATCATTCACGGCTTGACATGTACGATAATAATGAATATCAACAGTAGCAATAGGAGGATATATTGGGTTGAGGAAAAAGAAATCCATTATTTTTACTTGAACTTCAAGACTTTATTTAACATGTTTCAGATTACCTATTTTGGTCAAATATAAACCGTTTTGGTCTATAATTTGTCGCAATTTTAAAGCTTCATAATGCCACTCTCATAGAAGTCTTCATCCCAACTGGCGAAAAACTCTCGTAATCGATTTTTACAATCTTCTCTTGATGCCAATTTCTTATCACTAAGGAAGTTTTTCAATGAAAGAAAAACATGGTAATAGCTTAGTACCAGGTCCTGACTATATGGTGGATGCATAAAACCTTCCCAACCAAGTTCCTGGAGTTTCTGGCGAGACTATAAACGTGTGTGACCTGGCGTTGTTCTGATGGAAGACAACACCTCTCCTGTTGGCCAATTCTGACCATTTCTGATCAATCGCTAGCTTCAAACGATCCACATCCAAACAACCAAGATTGTTTTCACACAATTTTGTCGTATGTGATCCATTTCTTATCCCCAGTCACCATCCGTTTAAGAAATGGATCAATTTCATTTCTTTTGGCCAAAGCGTCGCAAATGGAAATTCGACCAATCATGTCTTTTTGTGTGTGTTAACTGGTGTGCCATCCAAACATCAACCTTCTTTTTTAATCCAACTTCGCGGAAATGGTTTAAAACTGTTTTATGGTTGATCTTCAGCTCCTGGGAGATGCTGCAACTGATAACATGCGGTCAAATTCCATTATTTCCATGATTTTATCGGCATTTTTTTTACTGGCCTACCTGAACGGAAGCGACGAAACCAAAATTGCGCGTAATTGGCTGTTAGAATATCTGGACCGTAAACACCGTTCACAATTTCAGCCGCCTGGCTTACATTTTCACCTTTATAAATAAAAATAAATGTAAAATTTACCCAATTTTCTCTTTGTTGACTTCCATTTTTAACACCCTGTAACTCAGAACTGAATGGACCAAACAAAAAATAGCAAAAGAATTTTTTTTTTAGTACAAAATATCACCTGGTAACTCTGAAATCGTTTGATCGATACTTTATGAGATATCGATCACTACAACTATCTACCGAAAAAATAAAGGATTTCTTTTCCCCCAACCTAATATAATAAATATTTAAAGGATTTGCTGAGGCGATACACACTTCGCATGTTGTTATATATGTGACTGGATTATTCTTGTATTGTTAATTTTTATTACATTTTATGTGTGATGCACATTTTATTTGATATATCCTTTACTTTTATTTATTTAACAGACAAAGAGACACCTATAGTGGCATCCATTGCATCTCCGCCCATATATTCTATTACAAAAATTACGCTTATATATGTTTGACCTATCCTTAAATTTCGTAAAGGACCTTTCGAGATGTCTAGTGTATGAAAATAAAATAATGAAACAGAAGCAAAAGATATACAAAAATTGATTAATGTTCAATTTCGAAGCTATGCCATTAATTTCAGGGACGGATCGTGTCGTTTGGAGTTGATCAAATGATGAGAATGGTACCTGAGCTGCTCTGCAGATCAATGTAAAGACCCTCTCTAATGTGAGAATCTTAACATAAGCCAAGAACGCTCACTCAGAAGATTTTCAGTAGTCTCGGATCAGCGATTTCCCAATAGCAGTGCAGGGATTTTCAATGATGAAAGAAAAATAATTATTATTATAATCAAACATAGTTGTTGTTGTGTTGTGACTTATGGCAGTTTACAAGCCCGCTGACAGTTATCTGTAAACTATTTAATCCAAGTGAACGTCTCTTGTTTTTTCAGTAGCGCCAACAGTACGACTTAGCTACTTCATGCGTCACATTCGCTTGCACAACCTCTTTTTACAGGAGGGCACATTCACACATCTCACAAATAAAACTCAGAAGTATTACCATTCCCGAATCGGGACTCGACCCCGGGAAGACGTGCTACCCCTATGCCAGGTCAATCATAGCTATTTTGAGATGATGAATCAAATGCTTCAAATAAAGAAGACTGTTACAGATGATTTCGTTTCAGAAGTGTTTCGATATATCAAGCCCTTTAAATGTATCCGATTTCTTTTTTAATTCGGTAAATTACTCAAAAAGATGATAAATTCGAGCAGCAAATGCAGTCACTTGCATTTTAAAATATTTATTTAATTTAGACGCAACATATTTTTATCAATTCATACTCAGAACACGGCTATGTACAATGTTTATATACAATCAGTTACGAAACTTGTTTTATATTGATGGAACAAGAGTACGCAGGCTGGTGAACAGTCCGTTCACTTCAGTTTGTTTTTAAACGTGGACGGTCTTCTTTTCCCACTTTTTGAGTGATTACTGCAACTCAAAAACATACATAGTTTGGTTGAATAAATCAAGCTGATTGGGAGCTTTGATACATCTGCCAGATTGTGTAAATTTACATTCGGTAGCTTCAGGGGTGGAGGAAGTGTGAGAAAAATCGTCCTTACATATAGTTTCATTTTGAATACTTTTATTCTCACTCTTTGTGAGAGAATCTGTTTCATTAATGTTTAATTCTAGAGGAAAAATTCGCTGCACAGGTCTCAGAGAAACTCCAGACTGTGCTTTTACTTTATCAGTACGAATTTTTCTGTCGCGACCTGGCAACACATCTACCATTATCGCCAAAGGCCAATTCAATCGTTTTTTACTGTCGTCTCCAATTAATACAACTTCACCAATCTTGGGTTCATGAAGGGTTTTTTTTCTTATTTTGTTTTTGAATTAATAAACTCAAATATTCTTTTCGGAATCGAAGTCTTAAATCTTTCAGCAACTTAGTTCTATATCATTCTTCTTCTTAAACGTTGAGTCTCTACCATGTATATGCCATAAGTACTAAAATTTCGATTCTCAATTAAAAACATAGAAGGAGTTAAAGGAATAAGATCGTTTAAATTTTCAGAGATATAAGTTAGGGGACGCGAATTTATAACAGACTTGTAATCACATAACACAGTCTCGAGTTCCTGAAAAGACACGATCGATTTTCCGATTGAGTGTCTTGACAGTTCTTTGAAAAACGGAACCAACCGTTCCCAAAAGCCTCCCCACCAGGAAGCTGAGGGAGTATTAAATTCCCACAAAATTCTACGAATGTTTGCCTCCCTAGTGATTTTTCCCAATCCAGTTCAGATAGTTCATTATTTGCACCTCTGAAATTAGTGCCATTATCTGAGAAGACGGTTCTTGGACTACCCCTTCTAACTATAAATCGACGGAATGCCATTAAAAAAGAATCGGTACTTAGAAAAGACACAAGTTCCAGATGAACAGCTCGGTATACAGCTCAAGTGAACAATACAATCCAAACCTTCGAACTGTTCTTCAAGAAAAAGTGGTCGCGCTAAGTCAACTCCCGTCACTTCAAAGGCCACTGTGTCGGAAACTCGATCTTCAGGCAGCGGACAAGACTCAGTAGCCAATGGTTTTGTTTTATAACGCTTACATTTCAAACAACCATTAAGTACTTTTCTAATAGTTTTATGTGATTTTACAATCCAAAATGTTTCTCTTAAAATAGACAGCATGATCTGAGTTCAAGCACGACAATTCTTTCTGTGAACAAATTCAATCAAACACTTAGTAAATGTACAATCACTTGACCAAACAATTGGACTCAAAAAGTCTGGTACATCTTTACGTTCAGTTACACGTGTCTTAACTCTAAAAATACCAACATCATCTTTAAAAATGTCAATTGACGATATCGAACTTTTATCAGCAAAATATTGGTTTTGGATTAAACGTATCAATACAATTTTTGCATTTTCGATTTCTGACAGAGAAAGTCTTGAAGATTTAGAAACAGAATTTTTCTTACAGTTATTTATGAAACGTAAAGTTCATGCAACCACATTTATATTTTTATCATAATCAGAAAACCTAGTGGCATACCAGGGGATTGCCTCTTCCGACAAATTTACACTACTTAATTTAGTTTTTCTTCTTTCTGCCTCTATATCGTTAATGTCATAGCAAATATTATCTAATGGCCAGCATTCCGAGGGCATTAAGAGCCAATTGGGGCCATTCCACCATTCAGACTTCAGCATATATTTAATAGAGCAACCCCTTGATAATAAATCAGCCGAGTTAATATTTCCTGGCACATGGCGCCATAACTGAGGTCTAGAAAACTGATTTCTTTCACTCTATTTGTAACAAAAACTGATCAATCTCCTTGTTCCTTGATCAACCAAAGAGCAACTGAAGAATCAGTCCAGAAAGTGATTCTCATATCTGGTAAGTAAAGGGCATTACGAACAGAATTCGCCAACCTTGCCCCAATGCATCATGCCATCAATTCGAGGCGCGGTAGGCTCAAAGTTTTCAAGAGAGCAACTCTAGATTTCGCCCGTACAAGAGTAACATTTTCTCCATCCGAATCAACAGATCGTACAAAAATACAGGCTGCATCTACAGGCCTTTTGTACTGCATACAGGCATCTACAAAAACATGAAATTCATAAGTTTCTAGAATTACCATATAACGAGGAATTTTTACATTGTTCTATAAAGATATATCAGTTAGCTATTTACATAACCCTTCTATAAAATAACTTGGCAGTATTTCGTCCCAAGAAATTTTACTCTTCCAAGTTTCCTGTAATAGAAGTTTGTGGAGCAAAGAGGATGGGACTAACATACCAATGGGATCAAATATTTGCACAAGGGACAAAATTAATCTTTTAGTAACTCTAGTTTCACAAGTTAAAGTTTTGAAATTAATGTTACACATTAGAGAATCATTATCAAGATTCCATAGCATGTCTAAAACAAAAGTTACACCAGATGATTTGTGCATATATTCACATGGAAAATTACTTTCCCATCCTCGGAGATTGAAGCAAGCTCTCTACATCAGCTTTTGCACTGTTTCAATCAAATGTTTTTATTCAGTAACATTATTCACACTTATAAGTTATCAACATATAATGTTATCAACATATAATGAATGCCTTAATTTCTTCACCACGTCAGCAAAGTCATGAGGAGCGTGATGAAGGATAGTGATCAATTGATGCACTTAAAATAAAAGGGCCGTATACAACCCTAGAGTGCTTATAAATTTTTCCTTCATTACTAGGATAGAAAAAACGAAGATAATCCCTATCATGTGGAGCAATCCCAATTTGAAGAAAGGCCTTTTCTATGTCTGCACTTAAACCTATCGGGAACATTCTGAATCTATCAAAAATATCATGTAATAATTCGATTCAATTGGGTCCAGTAAATAAACATTGGTTTAAAGACGGTTTCTCGTGCCAACACGTCGAAAACTGGTCTTATCTTAGTGTTTTGGCTGCTATTTTTAATAACAGGTCTATGCGGAAGATAATGGCATTTTTTTAATTCTAATTCTGGGACTCTTTCAATAATTTTTAAATTTTCCCATTCATTGAATATTTTTTGATATTCATAAATATAACCATTATTTCGCGTTCTCGTTATAGTTTCCTCATGTCGTTTCGAAGCTAATTCTTTATTATCTGACAAGTTTGAAGAATCTAATTTCCATGGTAATTCCACCTCGTAACTGCTAAGAACTGGAAGAACAGTTAATTTTTCATGAAACTCTTTTGACTGCTCGTCAAATAATTTCCTTTTTGAAACTTTTTCAATGGGATCACGAATACCTAAAGAATCAATTTCCTACGATTCTTTTAAGGAAATATCATTAACATAGAAAGACAGAACTGTTTGCACAGAAGAATCTACAACTATTTCATCATTACTGGAACCGAGTCCAGTTTCTTTGGCAATAACAGTCCATCCTAATTTTGTATGAATTGCAGCTAAGCCAAAATTTAACTGTACACACTTTCCCGTTAATAATTTCCCAATTAGATGTGCTCCTAATAAAAGGTCAATTTCATCTTCGTTACAAAAAGCATAAGATAATTCGATCTTATTGATTCTTAAATTCTCTAACATATGCTGGTTTTTTATTTTAGGAACAAAACCATCTTACGTTCATAAAAAAACTTCACAGAACAATTTGAATGAACCATTTAAATCATTAATTTCTATCGCATATGTACCATGCTCTAATGGAGCAGTTTCTTTCTCTCCGAATAGGCCATGAATTGCCTTTTCACGTCTGAGAGGTTTTAGTTTCAAGTACTTAATAACTCTATCACTAACTTATGAACGGGAAGACGCACTATCGAAGAGTCCCCGAATTCGAATTTTATTTCCCTGACCTATAATTTCTACACAGATAGTCTGAAAATATACTTTATCATTATAATTATTATTCGACAGATTGTGTGCAATTTCACTACTTTCATTAGCTTTAAATGAATTAATTTCTTTTTTATCAGAACACATTTAAGTTACATGCTGCTTATTACATTTTAAACATTTCAGTTTAACTCTGCATTTTTTACTTGTATGGCCGTAATTCAGACATTTAAAACAAATTCTCTTTTTAAACAATATTTGCTTCTTTTTCTTATAAGATATTTTTTGAGCCAAAAGACAATCGGAACTCAAATGAGATTTCTCACAAAAATACACAATTCGGTTTACCTTTGGGTATCCCGTCATGAGAAGCATTTGAACTTACTAACATGGCTGTCGTTGCTACATCGGGACATCAGCAACTATAATTTTATTATTACTTCGTTTAACTACTCCATTATTTTTACCAAATCCCTCTTATCATCTCCTCCGATTCGACTTCATGACGCAAAAAATACATTAATTTTTTTCGAGAGATCTTTGACTTGTAGAGTCATCATTATCTTACGAAACTCAGCTCCTTTCCCCAGCAGGTAGAACACTTTCAGGTAGACTTGATTCGACAAGAGGCTCCATAATGTCCGCACATTTTTCTTTCGTGCGTCCCAAGCTTTTCAAAGCTCTCAGTTTCGTTTCCACCATGTCGTAGAGGCTCGCTAAATCAAGAGAATTCCTTTCTGCAGTAGCATTCTTCATAACAAGAGAAAGAAGATCTCGCACATAGATTTGTACTAAAAGATCCTCCCTACCATATCTTATTTTCAACTGTTGAACCACTTTAGAATAATTTTCAGATGTTTTTGGAAAACTGAAAACCAATCTTGCAGCTTTGGATTCAGACACCATCGCTTGATATAAATACTGAAATTTATCAATTTCAGATAATTCATCCGATTCATGAATTTTAGAAAAAATACTCCAAAATGTGAGGAATTCTTTCGGATCACCAGAAAATTTCTTTAATTCAAATTTCGGTAGTTTCAATTTAGCAGCATTGTTGTTTTTTTTTGAAGAACATTCTGAAACACATCTGGAATTTTTATTCAAGAATGTCCCCACTTTCGATTTCAGTTCGAGATATCTATCTCGGTAATTTTCAGCCACTTCAAAATTTGTTTCGTATTCTTCCATGCTCTCTTCTAAAAGTAATGAGGATATTTCGTTTTGAATCTCATCCAAACGAGAAAATTTATCCCCTAGTTGTGAATTTAATACGTGAAGTTTATCAATATCCTTGGCATCAATTTCAAGTATCGCCAAGAGTTGAGCCAAATTTCTCTCTGCATTGGTAAATGAATTTCTTAACGAGTTTCGCTTCATTTTAAGAGCATCCATGATTTCAAATGCAAATAATATTCTATAAATCACTCACCAGATTAAAGTATCCTGTCGCGGACACCACAAATGTTCCATCTGATTTCGTTTCAGAAGTGTTTCGATTTATCAGACCCTTTAAATCTACCCGATTGCTTCTTTAATTCGGTGAATTACTCAAAAATATGATAAAATCCAGTAGCAAATACAGTCACTTGCATTTTAAAATATTTATTTAATTTAGGCGCAACATATTTTTATCAATTCACACTCAAAATACGGCTATGTACAATACTTATATACAATCAGTTACGAAACTTGTTTTATATTGATGGAAAAAGAACACGCAGGCTGGTGAACAGTCCGTTCACTTCAGTTTGTTTTTAAGCATGGACGGTATTCTTCAAAAAGACAAATTATTTCTTTGCTATTGCCGAATAATTTGAGAATAGATAAACTGTCAATATTTGAGACAAAATCCATGCACGTTACACCATTTGGAAACACATAGTTTTATTGTCTATATAAAGAACTAATAACTCTAACGATTAAACGCTAAAAGTTAAAATAGATTTTAAAATTATTTCTGCTTGCTATTGTCGAATAATTTACATAAGCACGAACTGCCAGATTTGAAACGAAATTAATACATATTACTCCATTTGTAGACTCAGAGTTTTAATATCTATACAGAGAACAGATATGGCCTATATAGAGACGGATGGATTTTTAAACTACATTTATAACACTCTGAAATGAATTTGAATTTTTGTTTGAAATTATTGCACAGTTTACAAAACATAATTTTATGTTATTATTCTGGGTTATGCAGCGAAATGTGTTGAAAGTGCTATTTATAAATCAGAGACAAAACAAATGCTCTAGATTCGTTTCAAGCGAGAAAGAAATATCTCAGTTCATTTATGTTGGCTATATAATAAAAATTATAATCTAAAATCATGATAATCAATAACTGAACTACTTTCTGAATCATGTTTGCTTCCTTTGCCTTAATATTGCCAGCACAATTGTCTAAAGTTTTAAACTTTCATTGGGATAACAGATATGTCTTATAAATTGTATAAGAGTTGATCACATTTATAGAAATTAGAAAATTCTTTCTATTCGGCACAGAAAGAAAAGGGTATCAAATGATGCTTTTAGTTCACATATAAAATTTTATTCGAATAGAAATCTTTAAACCGGGATTGGCATTAGGGAATACATGTTTAAAAAGGACATCTTTTAAACAAGTTTTAACAAACAGATTTTTAAAAGATTTAAATGCCTCCAAAGAAGCAAATCGGAAATGCGTCATATTTTTTTTTTATTACAAGAAAAGGTTTACACTCATGTTGTAACAATATTTTAAATGCCGCGAAAATTTTATTTTGACATACCTTTTCAAAATTCTATTAGTTTTTTAGTTTTCTTTCTCAGATTTGTTGCACAATGCAGCTGTGGCAACCTTGACTGCCCTTTCAATAGCTTGTGCATGGCATGACTAGAGGCGCATCTACGTAAAATGATACTAAGGGCAAATACCACAAAAGCACCAACTTCCCCTTTTCTTAGAATGCAGTCGTCATATTCTTCTCTCTCCTGCCCCCTAATATTGATATGGGAGGGTTGAAGTCAAAACTATATATGATAATTATATATAAAACGTTTTTGAATAATATAGTCTAACAACCGACCAATACATCTAAATTATTCAAAAAAACTGATAAATATATTTAAAAAATTAAATAATCTAGCACTTATAAACAAAAATATAGTCGATATCTGCAAAAGCATTTGAAATTAAGAATTAAAACGTAATGACTGATGCATCAAATTATACATAATATGAGAATACTTGCAGAGATATACCAAAAATATTAGCACAATTTAAAATTTTCTCACAAATAACTGTGAAAATTTCTCGTTCAAACCCTTAAAGAACTTAATTGGTTTAAGGAATTAATATATGAAACATTTCATAAAAAACTTTTAAAATGACTTTAAATTTTTATGAACATTTTAAAGATCATTATGATATATTTATGATATTATAATGATAACATCATTATGATATCTTTTAGATGAAAGAGCCGTTCATTTCTAATCTATATCATGCAGTTATCGACACTGATACTAAAAGAGTAGATGTTTGTGTCTGATGTCTGTCTGTTCATTGGCGCATTACAAGCCAAATATTTCACAATTATAACAAAAAATTAAGGCACACAATTCAGAAAAAAAGTTAAATATAAATAACACAATAAACAGGCAAAATCCTCACTTTAAAATGTTATTCGTTTCATATTCTTTCAAGAACTTATGAAATATTCATTAGAACCTTTGGATTCATTATTAATTACCTATACAGTATCAAAGTCCGAGTCACTTGTCACTTGAACAAGAATCTAAATCGTTATGCGATAGATTGAGAGCTAATTAGTTCACAAATTCTTCCATTAGTCCATCTTTTTCCAATAAATATTCTCTACATGTGTTCACGTTTTTTTTTTCTTTTCTTTTAATTCAATTTGTGTTACTTGTAAAAAAGCATTTTTAAGTAGTAGTTGTAGATTGTTCAAACCTAGGTCACTTGTTATAACTTTTTTCTCGAATGCAACGTTTCATATAGGACTATATGTAATCAATGGGGTTCAAATCACAATGATAGGGTGGCTATCTTGCAGTTTCTTGTCCTGCTTCTTTTGAAATGTGGTTTACCCTACATGTTGGAAATTTGGGCGCATGTTTTGAAATGATTTCAAATAACTCTACTTTTCGTGGTTGAATCTTGAGGAATTTTCTTTGTTTCATCTAAGCATCATTAATTTAGTTCTATATTTTGTAGAAACGCTGTCCGTTTATACGGAATGGTAGCGAGCATCGTCCAAGTAGATCACGCTATGAGGCTGCCAATTAGGCAAGGATTTTTCAGCGATCCACTTTTGAAATAGGCGACCATTCGTATGTCTATGATAGTCACCACTACTTGATGAAGTTAACTCCATCAATAAATCCATCGGATGAGCCTGCTTGTACGATAACGAGATGGTTTTTAGGATTGGTATTTATACGAATATCTTCGATAAATTTATTTTGCCAACATCTGTCGTCCGTTGAATTTCTGTCGACCCAAATTTCTCCGACGCAAACCAAAGTGACTCAGCTCCGAATTGTTTCATTCATCTCACACCTAAAAAAAGCAAATTCCTGCTTTCTTTTGTCAACTGATCAATTTCTTCCAGCAAAAATTCATTGAATAGAGAATTCTCTTCTAGGACTCTCTTTTGCATAAACTAATTTTGTCCTTTCACAGGGGGAGCAATTTTCCAGTAGAAGGAATATATTTATCTTTCATGTAGAAGTCCTGAATAGTTTGTTTTAAGATATATCTATCAAAATCTTCAATAGTTCAATTTCGCAATGATGGTCGTTTTCTAAGTGCTTTTCGAGAATAGATAAGATACATGTCTCACTGTCATTAAGCGAGATGACCTCATATTTTATCTTTTTAACTGTCAACGCTGAAATTAGTATTTTTTAGCTGATTTGCGGTTTTTTTTTTTTTTTTTTCCTCTTAAAAAATTCTGTAACATAATGAATGTCAACATGTTCTTGAGAATGCAAAGTCTTTCCAATTTTAAATATTATCATTTTATAAGACAAAATCTACAACATGATCTGAACAAATGGCATGTTCTCCCTGGCAACTTAGAATGAAGACTGAAGAAAAGGACAAGAAATAGAATGCTCACAAGCATCAAGCGAGCGTCAAGTACCGATCGAAATACAAAGTGAAATGAAACTTCCAACCAATTCTGCCAAATGAAATAAAGCCCTCCATTCACTCCCGAAATGTACTGGAATATTTCATTTCCATGTCGACTGCCATCGACTTGTTTGGTGACTATAGTTTTCATCATGTTAATAGGTATGTATTGCTATTACATTTGCAGTATGAAATATCAAACAATACATAATAAGTGTGAAGAAAATTTTCTACTTTTTTCTTTAATATTATAAGGCGAGATTTTACAAGACTTTTGCATTTCAGATGATAAACCTTCAATGTAATTTTCATTTGTTTATGTTTCACTGTTTAAGTGGCAGCTTTAAATCAAATTTTTTTTTCCAATTTTTGCGACGAATGAGCCTTCTATATCTTTACACGAGTTCTTTATTTGTTACACTATCAATTTTTATCTTATATTGTTTACATTCATAGAATTTCATAACATCTTCGTAGATTGGTAACATATTGCCTTTAATAACATTTGAATCACTAAAGCAGGACATTACCAATTCGAACTAGTACTATTCATAATAAAAACGGCTGCTCTACAAACTCGTAGCCGGGGGTACACCAGAAGCGTAAGTGGAAGGTGCATGTGCAGTGTGTTCCACGACTCTTTCCCTAACTCGAACAACCCACCGCTTATTTTTGCAATCATTAAATATTGTCTGCTATGTATTAAGAAAATAAAAACCTTACTAGAACTTCAGTAAGAAAAAAAATCGAGACTTTAATATCATTATAGAGGAAGTTAGAGTTATCAGAATGTGATAATAATGCACACATGCTATTTTAAAACCATATATCACTTTTTAATGCTGTCCCCATAATAAAGGAATAAAAATAAAGTGAAACTCCTGATATGCAGTTGTGACCAAAATTGTAGACTTACTTGGGAATTGGTGACTCATAACAGTGATTTTATTAAGAGAAATACCATAAAGTTATACAAGATAATTTAACCAAGAATTTAATAAAATAGCTTTTATAATGGATATTTGAAATGGAACAGAGTTATAAAGAAGAAAAAGGAAATATAGAAATAATGGCATTTAAAAAAATTCTAACATATGGCAGTTAATAATTGGGTATACGGCCTTGCAATGCTTTTAGTTCCTGAGCTGTATTGTGTGATACGATTATTGAATTATTGCTTCTTGTTTTTTGTAACAAATTTCTTGAACTTCTTCCACAGATTTTCGATTGGGTTAAAGTTTGGGCCATTTTAATAGTGAAATATGATTGTCTTGAAATCAGTGTTTTCATACTGTGGCAACATGACATGGAGATAAAACCTGTTGAAATGTAAATTCTTCATTATCTGGGAAAATATCACACGCGGAAAATATCAGTTTAGGAACAAATATTTCATTCATAAAGATTTGGGTATTAATAACCCCATTAATCACCCAAATTCTACCTATGCCGTCGAATTTGTGTGATCATTGGAAACAATAGGTACATTGCAATAAGGATGGAAATCTTTTGCTATTAATCTCCTTACAGATTTTATGTCATCACTACTAAATTTTGAGATTTTGGTCTCATCACTCCCAATCAATTGAGTGATTGGGATTAAAAATAAATTTGTATGTGATCAAATTTAAAAATAAATTTGTATGTGAATTCTTGCATTTAGACCAAATTCCTGCAATCGGTGTCGAAGAAGTGCCACATTCAACTTCACATTGTGTTACGCCGTTTCACTTTTCATACTTCCGGTTGATTTTCTTCTATCGCAAAGACAAAGTCTTTTAATTATTCTGTTATCATTTGGTTTCGTGTATCTTTTACTGCCTTTACCAATTTGGTTTTGAAGTAATTTTATATAAAGTTGTACTCCTTCAGAATTTTAAAATGCCACCTTTCGTTAGATTTCCAACAATATATATATATATATATATTCATTAAGTAAATCCTGTTCCTGGAAGAATACAAAAAAAAAAAGCAACACCAATTTTATAGCAATCATATAAAAAAAAACAAGAAAGAGTGACATTTCCTCGGCTCCAAAACATGATGTCAGTTGTTAAATTCTACTAATAGCAAGATTTATTATTATTTATTTATTTGCTGCCTAAACACTCGTGCTCATTGGCTAAATTCTAGTGAAAAAAAGTTATGTTTTAACTTAAGAAATGTGTATTTATTTCATTTGTTGATGGTTACTTATTTATATGACACATAGAAAGCAAAATATATTTCGACATATTTAATAACTTATTAAAGTAAAACAACTTACTAAATCAAAACACACTAAATTAAAAACCAATTTAATAATTATTGGTCACTTCCTTGGGCCTGTCTTGCAGAGAAAAGTTTTTCGAAGGAAGGCTTACTATTAGAAATAGCTACTCTCAATTCTGTTTCTATCTTTTGTCTTCAAAGGAGCAGAAAATCCAGTTTCACAAAGGTAGGATGTTGAATGGTAATACAATGAGTAATGCCCTTGTTTTTAGTGCAGAAAAATCATCCTCACTCCTGTCCAAAATTCAAATAGTGATTTATTACTAAATTTTTTTTAGTTTTGCGACTTGTCCTGAAGTCTATGAATTTTTCTTCCTCATCAATTGAGAGTCCTTCGTGAGTCTCATGAAATCGATCCCTAATCCCCTCGTAACTTGCTATCAGTTTGTCGTCAGCATGAAAATACTTTTTAAAATTCTTTGCCAGCATGGCTAAATGATTTTCAATGGTTACAAAAACAACTATTACATATTCTTCTTCAGTCTTATAAGTTTTAGTACAATCATCCACATTCACAAACATTGTTAGGTTTTTTGCTTTAAATTTCTGTTCCACAATTCCAATTTTCTACAAAAAGCATTAACTTCAGCACTCGTATCCAACATATGTGTATTTGCTCCTTGGAGTTGAATATTCAAGTTATTTAATTTCTCGAATATGTCGAGGTTTTTTACATCTGGCTATTTTATATGAACTTTGTAAGATGCAATTAAAGCTTTTTTTTTATTCACAGACAAAGCTTCTTTAAAAAAATGATTTTTGCTTTTTATATGATTTTAATCTTAATTCGAAGAATTCTCTGGGTTTGTTGATGTACTCACTATGAAGGGCTTCCGAATGTCGTTTAAGTTTATTAAGTTCCATGCTGTCTGCGGCCAACATTTTTGAGCAAATGATACACAGGGGTCTTTCTTCTTCATTTACTTCAGTACTGGTAAATCCAAAATTTAAGTATTCTTGAGAATATTTCCTAGATTCTATTTTCGGAACCACGCTCATTTGTGCACTTGATGCTTGACTATCGTCTAATGCTTGCTCATTTACGCTTAAAAATTTATTCATGAATCTGCATAAATCTGCTGCCGTGAATATTTAATATGGTTAATTGCAATTAAGACGAAAATATATATAACATACAAATTCACGATAGATTCGATAGCGATAAAAGGATCAACTCGAATGAGACTGGCTGGAATTGAAACTTGCGTTATCGAATATTTTCCTTCTTCCTATGAGAAAACATTTGCTCCGCGCATGCTCGAGACGACATAGGTCGTGTGGATTCCCTTCCACAAACATTGCTTTTTTTTTCTTTTTTTTTCAATTTTGTTTAGTCATACTTCTGTTTTATTTCTTTTATTATTCGAAAAAGTTTCTAAATTTAGCTCACCCCGTCTAGGTTAACTTTCATTGACGAATTTTTCTACTTTCATATTCTTTTAAAGTTATCTCCCTGTTTGGATTTCATTTCAAATATAATATTTAAATTTTCTCCGCTTTCATTCGCTTCATCTGTTCACCGCCCGCTTGTCTAAAATGCAAGATGTGGTTTCTCGCGAACGTTGGCTCGCTTTTACTCTTGTTTTGGCAGTTAATTAAAAATAATTTAAAAACAGATTCCAAAATACTCAATATATATTATTGTTGTATACATTTTATTGTAAGGGGGGGCGGTGAAAATTATGATTGAAAACTGGGCCGCGAATACTGATAGGTTGAGAAACGCTGTTCTAAGGATCCTTGTAATATTTGAATCGTGGTTCAATACTGCTTACTTATGACCGCTTTTCTGTGCAAACCGTGAACATCCAAAACATCTAATTCAAAAAGTATCTTTTCTGAAAATACCCAGGTAATACATTGTTTATGATCTCTTGTAGTGTTTGAACTAAAGAAAGTATCAGTTTTCGGAATGGCGCTGGAACTCTTTAAAGAGTAGGAGAAAGGTAAGTTTTTTTTCGGGGTCTTATGATGATGTCGAAATGTCCTTTCGAAGGTAGAGATCCTTCACAGCTCTCTTTTTGGGGGCTTTCTAGTTGGGTGTTATTTGACTTGTTAATCAAAGCTCTAAAAGCCACTTCCACCAAGATGTCAGCTACGCCTCTGACCTCTACCAATAGAGGCGCTTATTTTGACATCAGTCTTATTTATGTCCAAGAAAATTTTTAGCCATATTATGTTAGTTTTTCTAGATGATATATATATATCCTCCCTTTAATTCACAGAGCAATTCTCTTTTTTTTTTTTTTTTTTTCAAAGTAGTTTGGCACATGTACTGTATTTTTGTTTTGTTTCGGGTCTTCTTTTTACTAAACAGGCTTTATGTTTATAACAATTTTTTCCTTGAGCATTTTCGTCTTAATTTATATAAATTACCTTTGTCCTTAATTTACAGAAATGAGTAAATATGACAACCTACATAAAATAAAAATAAAACTGTAAACGAAATCAAATCTTTAATTTAAAAATAATTAAGAAAATGAATTTGATTGCGCCAAAATAAATGAATTAATAGCCATTTTTAATTTTCCTTATAATTTGTAAGAGTTAAATATCATAATTTCAAAATCGTTTTATTTTGAATTACTATTGTAAATAAATTTAAAATAATATATTAATATGAATCCCAAAATATTAACATGAATTTACTGTTTAATGCATTAAAATTTAAACTGAGAAACAAAAGTTTGCCACTAATATCTACAAATGTGCCAATTTTCTTCCATCATTAATCAAAATTGTTTAACTTCAGTAAGTTACGTTTAACAGCTTGTAAAGAATATTTAATTTTTTTTTCCCCTATTAAGCATAGTTGCAAAAAATATAATAATTTTAATAGGACAGAGACTATTACTTTAATTCTCTTTAGTAAAATAGCTATTAAGAATTGGGTTCATTCAAAGCTGATATAAATAATTAACAAATAATTTTAGTATAAGTATACAGATTCAATACCTTAAATAAATGTTTACAAATGTAAATCACTGCTCTTACTGCAACATATTATGAAGAAAAAGTATGCTGATATTATATATATTATATATAGTCAATTATGACAATAAAGACAAATTTGTTGGAAGATAAATTTCAAATTTTATTTTAAGATTATTTCACAGTTTAACATATATACATCCATTGCTCTAACAGCAAAATTTACATGGCTGTTTGGTAGAAGATGATGATTCAGGTTAGAAAACACACTAGAACAATTATATCCACTTTTGTTGATCATACCAATATCTCTTAAAAAGAATTTCACCATTTTTTTAGATTTATCTCTATTTAACACCAAAATGGCATATGAAGTATTTTCCTTCTGTACTGGAGAAATAGGCCTTGTCCAAACTTCTATGTAGTTCTTCTGAAAAGGGTATTTTATTTGTTAAGAAAAAAAGCAAAGGTAGTACATATCAATATACACAGAATATCAAGGCATGCACAATACATCCTTTTATATAATTCATAAACTCTGCAGTGGTTTGATTACATTCTCTAATAGAATTATATATGAATTCATAGCTTCTTATTCATGACAGACTGTTCCTAAATACCTAATATGGCAGTAACAGAATAGCCCATTGCTAATTGATTTTAAAACGAGAAAGAGTCTTCAAAGAAAACCTTCTACAATGTTTATACATCAATTTGATGTTTTTTAAAACAATCTTTAAGAGGCTAGAAGATGAAAGAAACTTAAACTGATCTGAAATCTAACCATTTATCTTTACGAAATCAGGTTAATCGTACACCGAAAAAATTTTAAAATAATAAAATTAATTTCATTTTAAGAAAATTAAAAGCACATTTTTAATAATGTACTAAGAAGAAATTTTTTTTATTTGAATTGTAATCTAATTCAAAATTTATAATTAATAATTCATTATTATAAATATTATAGAGTCTTTAAACCAATTTTTCCCCTAAAATTTAATATCTGGCGGCACACCAAAAGTGATAATCATTTAATTACACCAAGCTATTACTTTATTATTAAATTCTAAAAATAAGCACATTGCCCTTTAAAATACACAAGTGTGCAAAATACGAGGAAGTGAGAAGGAAACCAGGAGCAAAATTCAATGAAATAAGTTAAATAAAATAGTATAAAAAGAAGAAAATACCGGGCAATAAAAAGAAAATGTTTTTGACTTTACAGACTATACAATCTTTATTTTCAGTTCGATTTGTAATTATAAGACAGTTAAATTTAATTATTCCTAAAATAATTCATTCATATAACATCATATAGGATGTCCATTCTAATCGTGAAGATAAGCTAATTTTTACTGACTAAACATAGGCATAAAATTAAAATTAGAAAAAATACTTTCATTAAAATAATTATATTTTATATTGATAATAAATATTAATTGATTTTTTTAAATATACTTTCAAATTTTCATATAGCCCCCCCCACAGTCTTATTAGTAATATTTAGTAAATATTTTCAGCATACCACAATTTTAAACAAAAGAAAGCTATATTCTTTTGCAGCCAAAAAAGATGGAGTTATGAAGCTCTGGATATAACTATTTTAGTTGATTTTAAACGGTTTCAATGGCTGTTTTAAGGATGGACATCCAATCAACTGATTCCATTTTTTTTTCAATTACTATTCATTGAAGTAAAAATAATGAAAATAAATGCCTAATAACACAGTCAGTTATGATCACAGAAAATTGATAATTTGTTTAAAATATTAACCTGACAAGTTTATTTTACTACATTACTAATAGAACTAGGGGAATGCAAAAGAATTTATATTTCTTAATTTTTTGAGAATTAAATTTATTATCTTTAAAACAACATAAATATCACTCTATATTTCATTTAAAACCTTTTTTAACTATAACTAATTCTATACTAAATCTATTTCAAACAATTTAGAAATTGGGAATTAGGCCACAACTAGAGTGGACAACATGTATACAAAAAGTTTTGAATATTTTAGATAAATATCGGTTTTAAAATATTAATGTTTTTGCATCCACAAAATGCATTGTCATATAAAAATCAAATTGGCAATGTTTCTAAAATTTGAAATAAAAACGTTAATAAAAAAATATAGTGTCTGAGAAATATTACTTTATCTAAAATCATGTGCAATAATAAAGAGTATATCAAATAAAATTATATAAGCAAAATGGATCAATGACCAAATTAAACTACGATTTTTTACAATCAACAAATTTTACAGGCCCAAAGAAATTTACTTGATAGTCATCAATATGTTTAGTCACAAAAATCTGATAATGCAAAATGATTTTATCCAAAAAGATTACAAGCAAAAGACTTATATTGCTTTTTCAATGAAGGGCTTTAATTTTTTTGTAAGGAAACAAATACAATTGCCCAAAAGTTCAAAATTTGTGCAGATTGCAAATGTAAATCCAATAATATATTATTTGTAAATTCCACAGAATAATAAATTATATAATAGCCTTACTCCAAAAGTCTCCCTTATACAGAGAATGCATCTGTTGATTCAGCAATATATCTCAATGTAAGCATAAATCTTGGTTATCACAATTTCAGTAAAATAACGAACACTTTTTTTATTCTTAATATTGCTTGGGAAGGAGGCAGCTTCTGTGACTTAGTGGAAGTTGAAGAGCTATTTTTTCCCCACAAATTCCCAATTAACTGACAGGGAATCATTGAGGCCATACTTTAATGTAAAAAAATAAAACCAGTCTATAGCTAAATTTGCAATAAGGCTAAAAAAGAAAGATCAAGACAGATGTTTAGGGAACGTGCAGAAATGGATGAAAGGGGGGGGGGTAGTTGATTCACTCTTGCTTCAGAGAATGAAGAATAACTTTGAGCAATGTTTTTACTTGACATCAATTGCATACATTTTTGTAAAATCACTGCTTGTATATTCAGGAAAAAATTAAGATTTTTTTTTCTTCCAGTTTTTCCGCAAGTTTTTATTTATTTATTTATTTATGTATAAAATAATAAGTTTCTAACCAATGAAACTTACAGAATATGAGACAAAATGTTAGCAAAGCACCCTATTGAAACGTAAAGAAAATTCTGTAAATATTTGATTTTTAGTAAATAAATTTCAACTGCACAAATACGAAAAATCGTCTATTTTTCTTTTCAAAGTCAGATATATGGGACAATCTATATGAAAATTCCAGATGAATAGAACTGAGTTTTACAAGGATAGTGGTATTTCAGTTGCTCTCCACAAAAACAAGGCTTAAAAAAAACAATACTTTTTCAATATATTGATATTCTTTAAACTTGAATCTTCGAACTGTGGTACTGAATTCTGTAAAAATAAGAAATATGCTATATACCCCTTCATATTTATAAATTAAGTACTTCTCATGAATTACAGTTAATTAGATATCATGAATAAAAAAGTTTATTACATTATTCACACAAGCTTTACACTGGTTTAATTTACAATATAATAATAAGTTTTAGGATATATTTATGCTTTGTTTATACGGCAAATGCATCGATTGCAATGACGGCCCTTACTCTATGAGGAAGGCTATCCTCTAGTTTTCGGACAGCTCCTGCAGAAATTGTACATCATTCTTGTAAAAGAAAACTAGAAAATTATGTTCTAGTTCGAAATCGATGCCCCATTTAACTCCGCAAGTGTTTTAGAGAATTGAGATCAACGCTCTGAGTAGGTAAATTCGATTTCTCAAGATCTGTATCAGCAAACCAACTCTGCACAGCTCGCGCTTTCTGAATAACAGGTTTGCTGAAATAGATGTTGAGGAATTGAGATAGGTTGTTATTCGATCGAGATGACAACTTCTCAACATCAGTGATATGGCTTTCTAATTTTCTATTACAAAAATTGTGCACAATTCCTGTAGAAATATTCCAAAACTATTGATCCGCCTTCCTCATATAGTAGCAGTCATTGCTGCAGCAAATGGTGAAGCCACCTCATTATTAGTAATCGACACGTCTTCAAAATAAATAAAGCATAATCATATGCGGATGCTCGCGTTCAATTATATTCTAAATAACGTTACATAATATCAAAAGTCTAATTTTTTTGAAAATAAAATGAATAACATAATAAAATGTTCTATTATTTATGACACCTAATTTAATGCAATTAATGTCAAGTACTTATTTTAGGAATATGAAGGATTATTTAGTATGTTTTTTTTTAATCAGTTTAAATATTCGATAATTCAGATTTAAAAAGTACCAGTTTGCGGAAAACTGTTCATCATTTAACTTTTTATAGAAATGAAATTCTGCCCATTGTAATGCCGGCATCTTTCTGAATCTTATTGACATTCAACTGCAGTTTTTATAATAGAAAAATGATCACTTTTCATATAAATTGACTTTGAAATTCTGAAAAGAAAAATAAGTTATATTTCACCTGCAGGAAGTTAAAATTCTACAGAAAATACTCATATTTCCTCGAATATTTATAAAATTTAAATTTTAATACAATGCTTTTATAACATATTGTCACATATTCTGTACGTTTCATATAATTTGGCTGAAAATTGAGTTTTATAAACAAAAACAAAAAAAATATGTGGGATTTTTTTTTAAAGTAATTTTTTACTGAATAAATAGGCTTGTTATTTTTACAAAAATGCATGTAAATGTTGTCTATAGCAAGTAAAACAATTGTTCAAAGTTTTAAATGATTATTTTCTTTTTGAGAAACAGGGTGGAACAAAATACATTTTTTTTTTTCCTCATCAATTTCTGGGCGGTCTCCTAAACACCTATGTGATAGAATTTTTATGGTAAAACTCGCATTTAAATATATTTTTCACATAGTCGAAATTCAAATACAGTTTATTCCGGTTTTCTCGAGATATTCGAAAAAATGCATAGCTTCGAAAGTGTCCGAATACTTTTGATCACATAATGTATGTCACGGAACACGTCTTTAACCGAATATTTTAATGTACATGATTTTATGATAATACTTTAAATACGTGCGTGTCAACAAAAGAGAAAAGACCAGAAAAAGTTTTGTTTCTTTTGCATGTATAAATATTTTTAAGCACATATTTTCTGAAAATGTTTGCTGCAACATAAGAAAACATATATCAAAGGAGAAAATGAATATTTACCTTATATATTCTTTTACTAGGAAGTCCCAATGGATCTTGATTTATTTTAATTGCTTTAAGATTTAAAAGAATGTTTTTAAATATTGGATGCATTTGGCGCAAATCATTTGACATAAGTAATGGAGCAGGTAAAATGGACCAAACAGCCATTTGTACTCGTGCTTGACTAGGAAGTAAAGGTTGATTTCCAATCATAAGCTGAAAAGAAAAATTGTTTAAATGTGAATATCTGAGCTGCTGAGTAAGAAATAATAAGTTGATTCCATCAGTGATAAATACAAGACATTATATCTGCTCTTAGTTTTATTAGTTCCAAGATTTCTAACCCCCCCCCCCCAACTTTTACTATATGTCTTCCGCTTGCACGTTTATTGATATAACGTGCAAGTGCAAGGTATGATTTATGTACAAGCATAAAAGACGAGCACATCAACACAGAACGACACAAGAGCGAAAAGAGGAAAAGTTCATGAAATATTTATACCCTTGATTATATACTGTGAGATTTTAATATGGATTTCCTTATATGTGTCGATTTATGTAAGGGAATTATAGAAATCTTTTAAAGGAGAATCTTAAGATTGACAAATTTTTATCCCTTCACTCTTTAAGAGAATTAGTCGATCTCAGCAATTTTACAGAGCTTCTGATGCATTTTGCAGAGCTTCTGATGCATCCACCTAAATAAAAAAAAAAAGGTGGAATTGAATCAGGAAATAAGAGAACATTTTAGAATGAAGTTAACATGGGCTGAATTAAGATAAAACTTTGGAAATTAATTAGGCTTTAATTTAGATTTCAAAATATCATATATATATACACACACGCCGAGAGAGAGAGAAGAATGTTTAATATTTATATAACTAGGCTTTTTACTTATTTATTGAACGTTTCTGTTTTTACTTAGTCAATTTATATCAAATCACTTATCAATCACTTATATATCAAATTTGATTTTATATATGAATGGAAGATTAAACTGACAAGAGTATCTTTTAACAATAAAAAAATATAATAGCTAGGGAATGAGCACAGAACGCTCGAAGTTTATATTGGAGAACATGAAGTATAGTAAGTATAAATTTAGTTTTAAAAAAAGTTTGATTGTGTTGTTTTTAATTTAATTTTCTAGAATACGATGTATACAGTATACTTCGTATACGAAAAAATATTGTAAATGTCAAATGAAATTCGAACTCGAGATTTTGAAGATTCTCCAGGTTCCAAACTTTCCTGAATCCAAAAACACATTTTTGGAATTATGTTTGTCTGTCTGTCTATGAATACGATAACTCAAAAACGCTTTGAGCTAGACAGATGAAATTGGTTTAATGGACTTTACATAAAATTTGTAGATTTCTATCAAATTTAGAACCAAATTTATTGAGATAAAGTGCGTCTGTTCAGCTGTTTGAATACAAGTTAATATGATAACTACAAGACGTAGAGATAAGATTTGGTGTACAGGTGTAGATCTAAAATTAAGATGCTTATCAAATTTTCAAACAATTCTATCAAAGAGTTCACCATCTGTTAATCTGTACTTTCGCATGCATGCAAACGCAATAACTTTAATAAAACTCGGTCATGACTACAACTGTAATTCTATGTCAAATTTTAGTTTCAATCGGTCGAAAGAAAGCCGTCCAAAATGCACATTCGATTTTCTAATACTTGTGCATTAACGGCATACCAATGATTATTCTCTAAAGATAGCACGATAAATTTAGTAAACACACTAACTTTATGCTAACAATCGGCATTTCGTAACTATTGTCCGCCAGTGCCATGCTGTTACTAGACATGCACAAATTTCCTTTACTATTCAGTGTACATGACTATGAAAACAAAAATCTGAGCAATGCATTCAGGCTTTTCCACATTTTTAAGCATGGGTAGAATGATAAGACCTTTATTAGAATGTGAGAAAGTTTTAGGAAGACCACTCCCACTGGTTAATAATAATATACTTTCTCTTCAATTTTTTTTAATCTTTCGTAACTTTAATATAAATTGTATCTATAGTTAAAGGAATTTTAATAAAACATCTTTATGATACTGATGTTCATGTATAACATTTAGTGTTGAAGAATCTTCTCTTCTTGTTTTCAATTCTACTATCTCTTTAAATTATATTGTGTTCAATCTGTTTGCTTCTAATTTTTAAAATATGCACTTTCTTGCTGTTTTGTGGAAACGTACTAGACGGCAGGACTTCTTTTTATGTCAAAGAAAGATTTCACCTTCAATAAGATTGCTCCTTCATTGGTCAGAAGGAGTTTTTGAGATGAAGATTGAAATTAAATACTCATTTAAAAAATTTGACACTTCGGAAAGGCAACTCATTAGCATAATAGTTGACATCAGTATATAATAAGTTACCATGTCAGGATCACTCCAACAGCCAGGTCCAATATGTCGGAATAAAACTTCCTGGTTATCACCGAAAAAGTCAATAATGTTCAGGATGCTTTTCCATGAAGGAGTAATATCATGGTAATTTCTCCATAAGTTACAATGAGTCGATATTAATTTATAATTTGGCTGAAAATTGAAAGGAGAAAATTGATCAAAACACAAAAAGAGAACTGCTGTATGAAACTAAAATATTTTACCAACATTTCTTTTTCGATAATTTTTAAAAATTTCAAAACAAATTTATAAGTCTATTATATTAAAATTAAAAATGAATAAGAGAGGGAACAGATCAATTTCTAATTTTAGCTCAGTTTAGTACAAGATATTAACGAAATCAAATGACGAAGGTACCCAAAATATCCTGTAAAGAGTCATTTTATAAGTTAGCAGCTTTATAAGTTTACATTAAATAGTCCACAAAATAATTAACTTTGTTGAATTCCAGAAGAACACATAGAAATTTCAAGGCAAAATATAACCATCCCCTACTTGCACGGCAAAGGAAAATAATTTTTACTTCAGAAATATTTATGAAGTAAATTGCCTTGAAAATAAGATTATTTAATTTAGTAAATAGAATATTATTTATTTTCATTTTGCAATCTTCGACAATTTTAAAAACATAAATAAATATGAAACATTGAAATTGCAGAAACAAATATATGCTTCGATAATTTAAAACTTCTTTCGACATACAAGACAGCACGCACAGAACTGATAATTAAATACAGTTACGGATTAATTTGGTTTCAAACATCTTATTCAACCTACTGAAATCGTGGCTTATTTCAAAATGATTCATCAACTATTTAAATACTGATAATTTTTTATACATTTCCTCCAAAAAATACTTGAACATTTTATTATTTTTCGAATCTATAAAGGCTAAAATCGAACATATCATTTAATTTAGTATTGTGTCTTTTAAGACATTTAAATCGCATTTGCACAATAGACGTACTTCTTATCTATTTTCACATAATTTTCACCAAATTTTCCAGGGACAACCACCATTTCTTCTTCTTTTAAACCAGCCTTACTCATTAAAGATCCTTCGAATACAAAATTCAATTCGATGAAAAAAAAAAACTTTAGGGTTTATTTTAGTCTATTCAAATGTTTTTAAAAAACGTATAAGTTTACTTTCGTTTTTACATTTCATCAGTTGATTCAATGTTTATACTAGGCTTTTTACTTGCTTTTATAAAGATGTGCAGAAAAAGATGAAGAAAAAATATTCGTCAAAATATGAATTTGTATAATATTTCATATTTTTATGTTCATGTTCATTCATAACAAAACTAAAAGCAAATTTCATACTAAGAAAAATGTTGCCGATTTAAAAAAAAAATTTAAGAAAATTAGAGAAATATGTATTTATAATGTATCAACCAAATTAATTTATTGTGTTTAGTATTATTTTAAAATTATGGAGCATTTTGAATATTTGGGAAATTTTAAACATATACAAAATTCAAAAAACGTTGAAATAAAATATTAGCAATAACTACTATTTCATGTCTCTATAACATCCATCCAATTGCAGAATTTAACGAAAATCCGTATTATTACTGTTTAAAAAGAAGCAAATTGAAAAAAAAATTAAGTTAAGAAATATTAGCAATAATAAATAAACTATATAATACAAAAAAAGGATATCCGAAAAGTGGAAAAAAATTAATTTTAATATAATATTTAGTCACAATAAATTATCTAGGAATTAACATTTTATATCCAGTTTAAAATGGTTTTGAATATTAATAATACTCAAAATTCCTACTTTCACTCTCATAACATGTGGTGCGATTGACTTGATGTTCGAAAGAAGGAAAGGAGGGAAATGAGTATATATCTCTCTTTCCCCCCCCCTTTAAAAAAATAAAGAGTCATTAAAGCTTAAAATCATAATTGTGACAGGAGGTGGGTCTTAGTTACACTACCTTTTTCCATACAAAATACAAAAAAAACCATTTTCGCTAATTAAGACAATAACTTGAAGTCCTTCAAAAAAAAAATTTCTGGGAGAATATTATTCACACACACACGCACGCACGCACGCACATATATATGCGATAAAATGGTGGTTTATCCTTCTTTTCCAGTGCAGTTAAAAATATTAATTTAACCAATTTTAGTGTACCTAAACTATTTTGACAAACGCTGCCTCGATCACGACTCGATTTAAAAACGATGAATTAAGGAAATATAAAGATTATTATTGCAATATCATAAATACTGCGAGAGAACGTGCTAACAGAGTAACGTTTTGGAAATAAGCACATAGGATATAAAAATAAGGCCTATAATCAACTGTTTAATGGATACAAAACAGCATCATTTGAATCGAAATCCATTATAAGCAAGATGCACAACAATTATTCTTCAAAACTGTAGGAACTTCTCAGAAATAACGATGCTACTACATAGCCGAAATGTCGGTCCCTCAGAAATTTAAATGTAACCTTTCCGCCGCACAACGCATGTGCACAAATACAGATGGCTTCCGCTTTGTACTATAAGTAATGGATTGATTTTTTACAGCATGTCAACGACGTTTCATTCTATTTATGAAAAAATACTGGAATTGTGAAGTTCGGTAAAAATTGTATATAAAAAAAATTCCCGTTTTAGAATGAATACCCTGATTTTTTTCGATCTCTCTGAATTCCCTGAGCATTCCCGCTCGACTGGTCACACTGAAATCATATTTACAAGATTTTGGCACATTTTCACACTATTACAAGCGACATTACTATTTTTAAAGCAAGTCATCGAGTTAAAATACAAACATATGTAACTTAAATAAGAAAAAAAATCTTTTAGCAGCAATAAGCATTGAATTTGTCTTCATTTCAAAATAAAAATATATCAATTACAAATTCTGTTAAGTTACTGAAATTCTGCTGATGCAGTAAGTTAGTCAAATAATAGAAAGCAGTGAGATAATTAAGAAATATCTAAACCAACAACATCTTATTAAAATAAAAGATTTTCTATTCATATTAAAAATGGAGTAAATGGAAATAATTTCGCAAATACTCACCTCAATTTTATTTATAAGTTGATAATAAGGCCAACTGCAGGAATATACCATAGGTCTACCTGTAAGATTTAAATATTTCCCAAATGATGGATAGCCTAAAAGATATAAAGGAAAAACAGAAATATTAATTATATTAAATATTATGCTAATAATGAAAGAGGAATCATTTGTGTGTATACCGATACTAAAGTATGTGTCATAATATAACCAGATTAGTTGTTAACGACAAAGTAATATTATTAATAGATACAAGATATATTAATCATTAGCATATCGCATACCTCACTAATTATTTGTTACAAACAGGGATAGGAAATAAATACTGCGTTCAGTTTTTCAATATGATACTTTCAAAATAAGAAGAAATGAACGTGTAAAACACAATATATTTTGTAAACTAAAAATCTTGCTTCGATATTTTATCGATATAAATAAGAAGAATATGTATCATGTTTTGCGAGTTCAAGTCAAAATATTTTCAAACTATACTCATCCCAAACAAAGCTAAACACTTTGGAATTTGAATTAATATATGTTAGATATAGAAAACGAAATTCGCATTATATGTTCATAATTTTAATTTTTTAAAGTGATCTTTGGACTGGAGATCTTCAAAAGAAAAGCTGTGCAATATTAAGAGGGAATATAATATATAATTTATACTAAATGTTTGTACAAGTTACATCAAGGTAATTTAAAATAAAGCTAATATTTTGAGAGAAAATTCGAGTGAAAATGTTTTCATCCGCTGAAATGTGACAGGAAAAAAATTTTGGAAAATGACACATGCATTTACCCATTAAAATACTAAGTGGACTTATCTGAATTCTTTATCCAAAATAATAATAACATATATCTAAGTTCTCGTAATTTTTAGTATCTACTTGTCAACAAACCCGATGCCGGCGTCCTGGCCAAGAGGTAGCGCGTCTTCCGCGCGATAGGGGCGTCCCGGTTCGAGTCCTGATTCGCACATGGTTGTTCTTCCCCTGTGTTCTATCTGTGAGGTGTGTGAAACAGCCATAGAGCTGATATCTCAGTATACAGTATCTCAGCTCTATGAAAACAGCCAACCCTGTAAAAAGGGGTTGTGCAAGCGAATGTGTGAGTGTCTCTTCTGCCGTCGGGTGCTCAGGGGTCATTACCCTCAAAAGCTACCGAAACCCTTTCCGTGCTAACGCGGACATAACAACATCATCATCATTATTAACAAACCCGATTGTCGTGAACAGTATAGATTGTACATGCTTTAAAATTAGGGTTTAGTTTAAATCAAGTATAACAGACAAGCTTTGTAAGACAGAAACAATCGATAGTGGAAGTCAAAACTAATAAATTTCTTTAAACCAAAGGAAATTTTTTTTCAAAGCAACAAATTTTTAGAAAAATAGTTTATGGTTGAAAACAAATGTCATTTTAGATCGAAATTCGCAAGCAAAATTAAAATTTATGATTTCCTTAAGCTCAAAGTCGAAAACATTACTTTTGTTATTTGAAAAAAAAAAAAAAAATGGTTATTTTTTCTTAAAATGAGTCATTTTTTCAGTTAAAAATTTATTTATGAATAAGTTATCGAAATTCGGCTAAGTAAGTCTCCAACAATTTGGGTAGAAGCTTTTTTTTGGACAACGTTTGTCGATCACAAAACATTTTACAAAATTGATGCCGATATTTATAACTAATGGCAAAGAGATTGATAATATCTTGTTAAGAGAAGAACAGGTGTAGCAGAATGAGACTACTTCCCTAAATCCGGTATAGAAATTTAAATTAAAAATCTAATCTAACGCAACATGGAGTTTATGCATCATTTGACATTCAAGATTTATTTAATAGAATGCATTTTGGACTAATAATATACTACATGCTATGAAGTCAAAAAAGTATTTGAAAACAGAAGGTAACCAAATAATAGGGTGTCAAAATAAGTTTTTTTCATATCACGTTAAGAATTATTTTAATTGGTTATGTTTATATGAAAATGGATGCTTATCTACTAGCTACTATAATATCGGTTTCAGTTGTCCTAAAGCTCTTTTAAATTACATTATAAAGGCGAGACAGTCTTTTTTTATATAAAACTTTTTTCTATATCCTTCAATATAGACAGCTAAAGGAAGCATTTGCAACATATTATTGCTTGAAAAAAATGTAACAGTGCCAAAGATACAACAAACGCGGTTTGTACAATAGTCAACAAAAATAATGGGAGATTTCTGTAACTTTGTTACTTATGACAACATCTTCACAAAATTGGTGTCAATGGAAATTACTGGAAAAGACAGTTTATTTAGATCGATAAACTGATTGACCAAATTAATTAACGTGGTTAATTAATTAGCACCTCGGAATTTCTCTCATTACAGAAACTGAGATTTTTTAAAATTCGATCCAGGAAAGTCTTTTTCTATATGTTAAAATCTCTCTATATGTTAAAAATCTCTCCGAAATTCGCAATAGTTCTTAAAGATATAATTAATTTTGCTTGCTTAAAAGTCCATCTGAAAAGAGACAGCTCACTAAGAACTATATATTGAGCAAAACTCACGATTGCAAAAATAATAACGAAAATAATTCGCATAATGGTATTTTAAAAAAATAAATTTATCGGCCTTTATATAAAGGATTCAGTTTGAAGTAATTGTTAATCAAACAGGAAATTCATTAAGGTAAGAAGTACTTTTGGTTTAGAATAAAGATTTTATCAATATTTTAATCAGATCAATAGAATAAGTAAGTTTAAATTATAGAAATAAATGTTGATTCACAGAAAAAAATTCTGGTTAAAATCACTGTATATTTATGGTGATGACACAATTCATCACCGAGAATAACTTTTTCTTTATCTCATCAGAATTTAATTTTTAATTTTTTTTTTCTCGTATATGAAGTATACAAAACAAAACAGTGCAATCGTCTAACAATTTGACCATGCGACTTCATATTCCGAATTTTTTTGAAGTAAAAAACTTCTTTGGAATTATGACCTCCTCTCTGTAAAAATGTCCACACATATTCGTTCACTCGCAAATGCTAAGGGAGACTGGGCTGTGTTGGGGCGTTTTATGTATGTGAAAATGGAGCATCGATGAAATTTCGTATGTGATCTTTACATCAAAAATGTAGTAGTGCATCAAGTTTTGATTAAATCAAAATAAGTTATTATGTCTGTCTGTCGGAAGAAAACATAACTCAAATAAGGCTAAATGGAAGAAATCTGGTATAAGGTTTCATCACAAAACGTAAGATCTGCATGAAATTTGAGGCCAGCTTTGCCAAACGTTTAACTGCTTCTTTGATTCATGAGTGTTCAAACGACACTACTCAAATAAGCAACAAACTAGATATATGAAGTTTGAAATGTAGCTATGTGCAGAATTTTCAGTTCGATGTTAATATCCAAAAGACGTGTTTGATTATTATTATATAGTAACTAAAACATCAGTTGCCTTTTTGAATACTTTCAGTAACAGTATTCATCAACAATACAGTCACAATATGCATACAGCCATGCGGACAATCAAAGTAAGAATAAATAAAATAAATAAATAAAAGGATCAAGAGATCCTTCATTTGCATATGAATTTTGTGATATTGCAGTTTTCCATTCTAATCCTATGACAAAAACCAAAAATAATTGAATTATGCGCGAGAATGCAATTTGTATCAAACACAAATCACGAATATAACATCGGATTTTTTTTATATACTTGTATAGACTACATAACTTTCGTCCGTTTCAAATTTTATTTTAGCCTACAATAAGGCTATGTGATGATATTAATGATATATTGTCTAGTTTGAAGGAGGATAACATCGTTGTTGCTATTTCTTATCACACACAACCAAGTTGACAAAAAAGAATAAAGGACAGTTTTTTAGCAATATAAAACGAGATATACAATAACGATAGATGGTTGAATTAGGCTCAGGAGAGACATAAATGAGAGTATATTTTAAAGAAAAGAAGTCGATATTTGCGTCACAAGTGAGGGAAATTATCATAAAACCTGTTATTAAGTATAGGCTCTGATAGACATCACTTGTAGAATCCATCAGTATTTCAAATTTCTAAGATGAAACTATCTACATATGTGGCTTAATCCAAATCACAGGCTCTTAAGGCGGCGACAGAAAAGCAAAGATAAATTGCATTTTATTTACTTCAACCTTGGTGGTAAATGATTGGTCACTATTTAACGTAGAATTGATTTCTTTGAGCTACACTATCTTAATCTATATATTTGAGGAAAAATATATTTGAAACATAGATAAAATAGTTATTCCAATTAATAGAATATCTTAAATAAATAAAAAGAGTATTCCTTTTAAAAATAGCATTATTTTTAACTCCTCGATAAAAAAAGAAGATGCTTTCCAACACGAAAAATAGAAATTTATAACTACCTTTGAGCTTCATGTATAAGTAAAGCAGTGTTCATACACTAATTTGAAATTTTTAAGTCCAAAGAAATCTAAAATATTAAAACTATTGGAATGATGCCTAAATTCTACTTCAAAATTCGTAAATGTAAATTACTTGCACAGTTAATCATTGATCGTTAAATCTTCGAAAGAAAGATAATAAAATGTAAATATACGATAAAAATCGCAATACAGAAAAATAAGTATTCTTTCTCCTAATAAGAAATGCCTTCTGAAATTTTACATATTTTATAATATCAACTACTTGAATCAATTTATTTTTTACTAGAAAGTTAATTTCACTTCGTATGACAATCATCTGATCTGGGAATTAACCAGAGATGTTTTATAAAAGTAGTTAAAACTCCTATTTCTCGATAGAAATGATAGTAGATCCATAGAAACAGAAATTATAATACAAAATCTTTCAGCATGTAGGTGCGTTACTTATCGACAGTAGGATTTTTTGTAAATATTCAAAACTATTACAGATGTACATGCAATTTCTGAGGTTTTAGTATCCCAGCTTTGTTGCCATAGAACAATTTACTTTATCACAGTCATGCATAGTCACAAAAATTGGAAAATTTATTTCATCCATTTGTGTAGTAAAATAACATTCTTTAAATTAACCAAAAAAAAAAAAAAAATAGAAATGTTCATAGTTTCTAAGATACCGCCAAAAGTTATTATGATTCATTTAACATTGAATGCGCCATTTTTCAAAACTCTCGAAATTTTTATGAGAAGCTTACGAAAAAGGTTTTGGTGACTCATTTCATGAACAGCAATTGATTAAGAGAAAAAATTGGCAGGCGTAATGGGAAAATAATTGTGTTAACCAGGCCAATGAATCAGCATAGCAATCTAAATAAATCTGTCACGAGCCATTTCTATTGACACCAGTTTTGTGAAGATGCGATAATAAATAGCAAAGTTACAGAAGCGTCCCATTATTTTTGACGACTGTACCACTTACAGGAGTGATGCTAAAACTACAATGACAATCCGCAACAGGTTTAAGAAAATTAAAGAATTAATTTTTTAATTAAGAAATTAAATTTTTACTTGAAATATGAAGACCGCAGCGACAGCCAGTAACGAAACTGAAATTCAGCGATATCGTGTGTGCGAGACATCAGATGCCACGAACATTCCCAGAACAAAGGTATATAAATCACTTGATCCCAACTGAATATGCCAGTCGATGTGACGTTTTGGATTCACGCCTATTGAATCACAAATCGATTTGCTTCTCTAGTGACATCCTTTCTTAAAGAGGCTTGTCATTGCTGACGAGACCTCGATTTGGCATCAAATGTATATCGAAAATGCACTAAATCTATATACAATAGTCCTACAACAGTTACGACGCCCAGACTCCATTTCAAGGGATTGGGAAGTTGTACGTGTATTGTGAGCTCCTTCCTCAAGGTAAAATCATCCATTCTGCCCAATATTGCAATCAATTTGATAAATGAAAAACAGCCAGAATTGGAGAGCTGACGAAGAGTCAGATTTTGCATTGGCTGTAAGCGGAAAGCTGTTACAACTTGCTTTTTTAAACTCCGTACTCTCCAAATCTTGCTACACCTGACTGTTACTTATTAGAGTCATTTAAATTTCTTTCCGTGATAAATGGTTCCAATCCATAAGAGAAATAAAAACGCACATCGGGAAATATTTTCAAGCAAATTCCAACGATTTTGAAAAGAGGGAATAATGAGGCTTTTTCAGAGATGAAAGAAAGCAATAGAGATAAACAATCCATATATAATGCAATAAATCAACTTTAAACAACAAACATCATGTATTCATTTTGTATTGAAAAAACGAACGGGGCGCTTTAATATGTCATTATAAAAAATCATTAATGGAAATCATTTTTGACAGTTCCTCTAATAAATGCAAAGTCCTCTAGATAATTTTAACAACACTAGTATGTTTTAAAACTAAAGATATATTTTAATTTTCTGAAAATATATCGGATAATTTGATAATTGATTCTGATATTTTCATTAGAAGTGTCCATTTGTTTTAGCTATAAAACATTTCTTATTGTTAACAATTTTTCATCCTAAAATACCTACTTTTTTATCAACTAATTATTCTAAAATAAACTCGTTGAAAAATTTAAGTTCCATTTAAACTATCGGCTTTTCTGTGAGATTTTATCTAAATTTCTACTACTTGTTTATTTTTTAACTAAACTAAAAAACATTTTTCTACCTTTTTCTCTTCTCAATATTCGTTCAATTAGCAAATCGCCAATACTGCTATTTAGTCAAAGGTTAAAAACGGATTTAGTATATTAACCATGAATGATATTTATGTTGTCGTTAGGAGTTAAAATCTTTCAAGTGTAATAACCTTAACGTAAAAACTTTTGTTACAATATTTTAACATATATTTTTGTACCTTTGCTAAAAATATTTTAATATACAAATCCCAATTTTCATCTGAAACATTTTTTATATATTAATTAGTTCACAAAAGCTTTATTTTCCTGTTCTTCATCTGAATTTGAGCAAAGAACTTATGAAAATGTTAAAGAGGCAGTACTTATTAAATTATCATTAGAATTCTTTTAAGATCAATAAATAACGTTGCTAAAAACACGTTAATCAATGAAATAAATATATTTAAAAAAATTAAAGTAGACTAGTTCAAAGTCTCACTATTACCTAATGACAGCGTATCAATAAAAAGTGGATTCTAAAACGTTATTAAGAGGAAAAATTTTATAGAGATAAATTATTACAAGTAAAAACTGACGAATGCTGCAGATAATTCATTGCACATCTAATTTAATATTCATTTTCGAACGAGCATTATGGAACTAATTGAGCGGAGATGGAAGTGTGCGAGGTAAAGGAGATTCTAATATTTTTGTTTGTTAAATTATCACTTCAATATGCACATAATTTACTACTGTCAAAATTGCATACCATATTGCGTGCGTAGTATCTTCTGCTTATTTAGTACGATGACATTTATTGAAAAGAAAGATCACAGTAAAAATTTGATTATTAAATCAACATAAATAATATACAAAATATTAATAACCACAATAATTAATTCCACCACCATTTACGGCATAGCAAATTTTCAATTACCGTGATTCATATGGGCTAAAGTAGAATGGCACCCATCAATTTTAACCATATCTACTTTCCATTTTGCGAATGTATTAGCATCTTGCTCCATATGACCAATGATTCCAGGGTACCCCATACAGGTTTTAAGTCCAAAGTCTTGATAAATTCCTAATTTCAAACCTCTTTTGTGCATCTATGAATGATTTAGACAATTAGAATGCAAATGTAACATTAAAAAATGTTAAAAAATGAAAATTTGTTTTCAGAGATTTTCTGTATTTAGGTTCTTTCTCTTTATATATATGTGTTTGTAATAATTTCCAATTACTTATATTCTAAAAATAATTTTCTAATCACTTAAACTCTGGCTTCACTGTAACTTTAAATTCTAAGATGTGAGGACTGTTCATTTTTTCACAAAATTAAAATACTGAGTGGACAGATTAATTTCTGAAACCATATAAACTCAGAATATTTTCTCACAGTCGCCTTTTCCTGCTTTCTGCCTTCCTACTTGGTTCGCTATGCTGCTTTCACCACGGTTTGGACAATGACAAAAACTAAAAATTGGATTATTTCTTTGAAGTTCAGAAGAATAAAAAAAAACTCATCATCTGCAAGTTGATTAAGTGTGAAGTGTATGTATATGTGCATCTCTAATAGTTTTGCCATAAAGAGTAACTTTAATAAAAAGATGGGGAAATATTTTTTAATAGGAAACACTATGTGACATTTTTTTTCCAAAGTTAAATCTATATGTACGAATAAAATAATGCATTTGATTAACAAAAAGCTCTTTACAGACATCTGGTGTACAAAAACTAGGGCTTGTGTAGAATTTAAAATTTAATTTGTACAGATAATATCCAAACCCTAATTTGGCACTGACTCACATAACAAAAAAGAAAATTTTGTGGGTTGATTTCAACCTAGAATTATTCCTCTTTCAGCACAGTAGAGTAAAAAAAATATATTCCATAAAATGAATAATATTTCTAGATTATGATCAACATAAAAATAACCTTTTAATTGTATAGGTTAATCAACATTTTGAGCATGACTCACATCACATGTTTCTGTGATTATATTTCTCACTTTACTATTGAAAGTTAATGAAATATTGGTTTAAAAACATTTCATTTTGTAGATTTTCATGAAGCATTGCTAACTTCAACATATATATTGAAGTTAAGTATTTCAACAAATTAATTAAAATTAATAACTGAAAAAAGTGTGAATAAAACCAGTAAAAATTACACTCTACATATATTTCAAAATAAATTACAGTGATTTTATCTACCGAATTTTAATACAAAAGAAAGAGCCCTCTTACAGGTTTTAATTTCCGAATGAACTATGATCGTGGATAAAATATTTAATCTTATATTTATTTAATATATTAAGTAATTAAAATATTATAATTTGAAATATTTATTTATATATTAATTGGGATGTTACCTAATAAATATGAAATACAGCATACTACTTTGTATTTTTGTGTATGATTTAGGAATCCTAACACTAACACAAAAGAACGAGTGAATCTAGAGTAATACAGTGCTTCAGTAAAAATACTTACCTGATTTTGTTGCAAAGGTGCACTTTGGATTTCATACTGGAAGACATATGTATAATTTTCAGAGAAATGTACTTAAGTCATACATAATTCTCTGGGATATTCATTTGACAGTACAAATTGATTCTGAGGGTCTTACAATCCGTTGTCAAACAGTATTTTATCATTTCTCTTGATTGCACGATGCAACTTTGTATTCACAGTCTAATTAATTTCGTCTGTTAGGGAGACATAAAAACAAAAATGTATACTATTTTGCTATGTTGACGATCCCTGAACATATAGTGGAGACAATTTTAAAAATTTCTAGTAAATACCGAAAATACCGGTATTTAAACTTGTGAATACCGGTATTACAAAATTGTACAAATGGCTCAAAATACCGGTATTCGGTATACCGGTAATGCAATCCATATATACAACTATGCATATACTACTGAGCACTGAATGCCGTCAAAACACACCTATGGGGAACGATCTGATATACAGAATAGGAAAAGCTAACATCATAATAAGTCCAGTGGGAAAGTAGAGCAAGGATTATACATCATTTAAAACATATAGAGTCCAATATTTATTTAAAATTTAACCTTTTGAACTTAAAAATGCTGCAACACCATTATTATACTTTATATCAATTTAGTGAATTTGCAAAAGCCTATATCTGCGGTACTGTATTATTTCAGCTTGAATTTGAAACACAACTGCAACACCTGAACTGCATATTTACGAAATTACAATGCCTTTTATTCGTAGTAAATTCAAAGAAATGCTCACTTGCGAGAACACAATAAAGCATCAACTTCATCTAGAAAAAAATTAAGACAACACAATTCTTCACACTAAAACCTATTTATAAAGTTTACTTTGATTACTTGATTATAAGAAACCGCTCATTAATTCATGGAAGTAATAACGATAAAAACATCAGAAATCTCTTATTGGAAATAAATACACCAAACATCCTTCTAAGAACTTAAAGGAAAAAATCCCGGAAAAACACTCAAAGTTGTACACCCTATCTTTAGAGAAACTATTCCTTACCGATTCTGATGGATTTCAGATACATATAGGAGCCTGCCTATCGCAAGAATATGATGGCAAGCAGAATTCCATTTTTTATATGAATCAGAAACTGTCCACTGCAAAACCACATTCGCCAAAAATCGTGAGGAAGCATATGCAACAGTATGAACTTCAAAAAAATTTGAATTATGAATATTTCGCTCACCCGTAATGATTATTAGCTATCATAATACTCTAATATTTCACATTAAATTACTTCCTAAATCATCAAAGTTGTAAACAAGGACGCAAAATAAAATAATAGTAATCTTCTTACAGAACTTTGGCCAGAGTTACATCTGTCTTCAGGCCTGACTTACCTTTCCAAGTCTTAAATATCAACGATCCAGCTAAAATTCCTTCAGCAATAAAACAAATATAGAATAGCTTTATAAAGTCAACTTTTCTATGAGGTAAGTTTGTCAATGCCAATACCATAATTAAATTATCTGTCTCTACTAATAATAATGAAGTATATATAAATATTTTTTCTTATTACTTTAATGCATGCGAAAATGCCTTGCGATGCATATTAGACAATAAGCAAATTCACAGATGCCTTTAATCAATTTTCCTAGCACTACTTTATAGTGTAATGAGCTACACACATATGTGCAATATTATAACAATAAAAGTTCACTTCAGCATATTGCAAGTTATAAGGGAATTAAAAACAAAATTAACATTGTCTCAAAACTTTAGACAAAAATGAAACTAGATTGAAATAAACCTGGTTGTGCATCTATTCTGTTAATTCGTTCATATATACGAGTTTCCGTCGACGAAACTACGTGCATGATTTGGAGCTCAATTTCATACCATACATCCTCAATACCCTCTTGGTTTCATTTACAGAATATTGTCTTCCTTTACTGTAAACTTCCCGATGCATGATTCCCCAAATATTCTCTATTGAGTTAAGATCAGAGCTACATGCAGTCTAAGAGAAATTGTTTATACTCTGAAAATTAAACCAGACTTTTGTATTGCCTGCAATGAGAATTGAAGCATTATCTTGCTGAATTCCCACTTAGAGGCTCGACAAATGGCAGTAGGTTATCCTCCAGTATCATAGCAACATACTAGCAGTGATGTTTGACCAGAAACTGGATTATAAAATAAGTAGAAAAGATAATTGCCTAGGGGTCCACAACTTTGAAGGGTTCCAAGACAATTTTATAGTACAAAGGACATTGTATTCGAACACATTCTACTTAAAATCAACATTCGGTTAAATTTCAAAACATTTTTCGAAGGATTAATTTCATGTTTTCTAATTTGTGCGCATGTGGATTAGTAGACCTTATTTATTTTTAGTTAACTGACTGACTCAACAATTATCTTCTATCATAAAATAAAGAAAGAAAATGAACTTCCGCTGCCAAAAAAATTACTGCAACAGTTCGGAAACTAGCGTTCGTCTTTGACATTTCCTTCACAGAATAAGGAGAATAACTTTGATCTTTATGATCTTGGTTTGCATTATTTTATGAAGAATTCTGTATATTTTCTTTCTCTGCCTGTTCACTCTTATTAAACCACTAGCATATATACTCGGCGTTACTCGGAAGTAAAAAATAGTTTCACATTTAATATTTTTAAGTAGAAACCATTTATAAAACATTATAATACTCATAATCGTTTTGGCTGAAACGTTTTTAATTAAAATGAGAATGTCAACTGATGTTTTTAATTAAGTGAAAATGAGGACTTTTAAAAAACTGAAGAATTTTTTTTTATTTCAAAGTCGTTTGCATCTACCTAATTATTTATTAAATGAGGGAAAATCAATAAAAATCGGAGGAAATTTGCACGGAAATTAAAATATCATTGAAAAAAATTGTCAGTTTTAAGAAGGAATAAAAACAATAATTCTTGTGCAATAATTTGCAAAAGAGAAACGACAAAATTTTGGTACATTTCTAATTAATTGAATATTAAATTTTACACTTGGAAAAGTAATTAAAATTCTTTCCCTTATCTTTAATAATAAGCTTGCTTTACAATGATTTTTATTTATACTAAAGTTACAACTTTTGATTTTTATTTTCTAAGATGTTGGCACTTTCTTTTCTGAGTTTCTGAAGATAGCCAGCTCCTGAGAATCTTTTGAAAAGTAAATGCACAAATATAATTTTTTAAAATTAATTTTTTTTTCAACCAAAATAAATTTTCAGAAAATGTTATCTTTGGATGACTTAAAACAAATTTATTAATTGTATTGTCACAATGAGAAAAAAAAATGGAGTTACCCAGATTTCTTTTGCTATCAGTCATCCTATGTGAAAACAAAAAGTACGATTTTAAAGGTAATGATGAATACTAAAAGATGTCAGCCTAAAATTTTTGTAGCAGTTTGTCTACATATTTAAAACTATACAAATTTTGAAATTTCCTAAGAAACACCACTTTTTAAATGTCATGAATAAATTTCCCATGAAAAAAATACCCGAAGTACAGCTTTTGATTAATATACCATGATTACATTGCATCAGGAGATATTTGACAATTTTTGTTAAGGAGTTGTTTTCATATTTAGATGTGTAAGATTTAGAAATTCCTTGGACGTCGGTAACAGTATTTTTTTTTTGTTGTTGTTGTTATACTTTTGACGTATTTTAAAGATTTAATCCACATAGTAAAATCGTTTGCTATTTCATTCATGACAAAATATTAACAGCAAAATATTTTAGGAGAATCTTGATTCTTTTCCGGAAAGAAATATTCAAGAGCACTGAAAGTTTTGCTTAAATTGCACTCGAGCCAAATTCTCCATGATGCTGAAAGCACTAAAATAGAAAGTTTTGTTGTATGAGTAAAATATATAAATTTAAATATATTTTTTTATTATTATTATTTAAAAGAAATGCCAATTTCAGCGTTAAAATTAATATCTTACCAATTCATCGAGAAAAATTTAACTCATTTTTGTTCTCTTGCACTTTATTCCTGTATTTCTTTATCAGTACAGACTATCGTCACTGCTTACTAATAAAAGGCATGTAATGATACAAAAAAAGGAGTGCAAATAATTCACTAATAAATGTAAATCGGTTTCCTTCCATGCTTAATGGCAACTTAATGTTTTATTCTTTATGTTCTATTCTTAGTGTTGTTTGCCAAAGATTTCATTGTCTGAAGTTATGTATATAGGATATATGCGTATTAATGACGTGAAAAGCATATTGCAGATCATCACTTAACTCTAAATGTTCATTCATATCTTTCAATTCGATTATTGTAGCATTTTTAAAGTATTTAGCTACTTCTTATATGGAAAGAATTTTGAAAGAAGGTATAGTTACAAGAATGAATATATTAAATTATAAGAATAATTATATCTATCAAAATAATTATTATATATAGATAGTTATAAGAATAATTATTCCTTTTGATGTTTTTAAGAAGTAACCAGTTTAATAATCAAAAATTTATTTTAGAACACATTTCCTTAAACAGAACAAACTTAATTTAATTAAACTGGGATTGAAAACTTTAATATTTATCCATCAACTTATCCATTAACTTATCATTAGCTATAAAAGGATTACTAAAATCAATAAAAAAATTAAAAATTGTAATAAAATAATAAAACTTAAAGTGAACTTAAACACAAATCGCTCTTTTCTTGTTAGGAAATATGGAGTATGTTATCCATAAATTATTAAGAGAAATAATTTGTTAGAATGTTTGTAAAATTAAATAGTTAAATCCTACAATGTGATAATTGCGAAATAAAATCACATTCTTCAAGAATTTGTTATATTCTGTAAATGATATTATATGAGCCAACGGATAAAAATTCTAATATCTACATTTATAAGTAGCGAGAGGTTAATAAAATTAAATATAACAGCAATGGAATTTTTTTTAAATCTGATTTCGTATGTTTTTGCTGCTGACGTATTTTTTAAAATATATTTTTATAATACAACAATACAGAAAAAGATATTTGCTTCAAAGAATGCAGGATATCAGCAACATTTCAAAGCCAAATAAAAAGCTGCCGATATTTTGAAATTTGTGAATGTACCTTTAAATGCATAGCTTTCGGACCAATACAGAAAACTTAATGTAACGGGAAAACTACTTAAAGGAATGAGCTGAAATTTTGCATTTCCACCAAAAATGGTATTGCCCTACGATTTATTCCAAAATTTAAGTATGCTGAAGAATTTTAGTACGTAAAAATAGAGTTAAAAATTTTTTAAACTCTACTTTTGTAATTTTTTTCACATATTAAAAATAATTGTTTTCATGTTAAATATGCATGCAAAATGTGTAGAATACCTTATATTTTCATAACAAAAAGGGTTTTTGTCCATATAAATAATAATAAATTACACAATATTTTTTTTTAAATATGAATAAAAATTCAAAATTTAATTTTAAAATTAGAAAGACAAGTTTTTGTTAGCCCATATTTTCGAAATGAATGGGCCTAAACTAACGAAACTTGGTTTCCGAAAATAAGTCTTGATGTAATTTTGAAATGTGATGAGAAAATGGGAAATTAGAAATTGTAATGTTTGCACTTATTTCAATATATAGACGAAATTTGTAATTAAAAAATCTTTAAGAATAAGTTACACCCTTTCAAATGGCATTTTTTCGATAAACGATGCCAAAATAAAGCTGAATAGTTCCTCCCCCCCCTTCAACTGTACATCTATAACAAAAGAATTAAAATTTTGATTACAGGCAGTACAGCTGTATCAGAATTTTTTTTTTTTTATCTTAGCTTACCGGCCGGTACAATTATTGTAATTGCTCATGAAAACATTTTCCTATTGTGTCATACCCACAGAGTCAGAAGATTTCCGCCTGCAGAAATTTAAAATCTGAGTTGGCGTTAATGAAATTTCCGAGTCAAGTTTCGGCCACTTCCCCCCCCCCCAAAAAAAAAAGAAGCAGCCTTAAGATGTATGGAATGAATAAGCTTAATTCTATTCATGAATTATACGAGACGGAATCGAATTGCTATTTTGCTCATTCCACAATTTTGTAATATCACTTTTCCAGTATCAATAATACTAATAGCAAATGTTGAACTATATCGCAAACTCATGAATGTTAAAGATTTATGATAATGTTTTTAAAAAAAGAACTGAAAATCTTTCAGAAATAATGATACTTTTCATAATATGGTCATGATTATGATATTACTTTGAAAAATAATAATTTATAAACAGGTAATTGATTACACCGACTTATACGAATGAAAACGTATAAGTGATAATCAAAACCTGTATATCAAATCCCAAGTAAACCATACTCAATGTTACTTTATTGGATTATATTTTTTTAATTTGATAATTATTTGCATTCCAAAAAAATTTTAGATAAAAAAAAAATTATTTTTTCAATTTAACCATTGATTATCATAGACTCCACGAGTATTTTTCGAAAAAGTGACTATATAAATAATTGAAACTCCCAGCAAAAAATTAAATTTTCAATGTACATATTACGTATTAAAAATTTAGTGCAGCCATGCTACTATTTATTTATATTACAAAAGTTTCGAACTATTTTAAGTAAATAAACATATCAATTTTGCATGCAATATATAAATATTAAAATATTCAATTATGAGGTTAGTCTATGGAATAGAACAGTGTAACCTCTGTAATACACAGGAAAGAAGAAAGCAATTTTAAACAGAAAATACAAGCAACTAGTGCCTTAAATATTATACATAAATTGCTATCTTATTTATAAAAAATTAATATGTGAACGAATAAAAAATAAAATGAAGTTCACATTGCAATGTTCAAGCCTTAAAAAAAAACTAAATTCATAGTTTCAACAATAACTTTGACTAGATTTCAATTTTTTTCCACATTCCAAAATAATTGCAGCAAAAGTTTTTATTCATATTATCTCTATAAATAAATTATTATAAAACTGGTGAACCCCTGTTTAGAATGCTAAATAACTAAACAATTTATTCAGCACCATAGCATTTAATTTGGTAGGGTCTTCTGCTATATTAGTAAATTACCCTTTCAGGAGAAAAATATAAAACAGCAATACATATACGATCCAGACAAAGACAAAAAAAAAAGCAAGTGGCTTACTACAATGGAGAGAAATAAACCAGTAACACTACAGGTGGTCGAAACTAAATGGATCATTTTCAAAAAATGCGGTTAAAACATGCGCAAGGCACTTTCAAGTTCTTCTCATTGAGAATCAGTAGTTAGAGAAATTTTATAGAATTTGGTTCCCAAAACCTAAGGGTTAAGTAAGAGAATAATTTATTTACTTAAAATAAGCACATTACAGAGATCGACTCTCTTTACGGAGTGCACTAATCAAAAACACAAGCCACAAAGCAAATTAAAACACATAAAAAAGGAACAACAAAGAATCAAGAATTATAAAATTCTAATCCATATATAAATAAGAATGTAAACAGCTAGCAAAGGTCAAAAAGTAAAACATGCACAAGCACAACACAGAATAATAATAATAATAATTGTCATGATTTTACTTTTGATACTAGCTAACGATTCATTTTCGCATTTATTTAATATTTTGAGATGTAAGAAAACCTATATGAATTTTTTTTTTAAATATCCACAATAAACAAGAAAAATGTAATTATTTGATTTTTCCGATGATGAAATTTTAGAAAATACATAAGAAAGAAAACTTGAGGCATGGTATTCTTAGAAAATTTATTTCATGGATTCTTAGGATTATTTCCAACATAACAAAAGGCATTAAAAATGTATTTCGGGTTACAGCTTTCATCAAAATCTATATTACAAAAAGAAATTAAGAAAAATTGATAATTTTGGTATAAAAATCATACGGATGATATTTGCTATTTCACAGAGAACTAAATAATGTTAACAAAGAAGGTATGTTTTACATGAATTTAGTAACGTGAATGCTAACATTTGTTCAAGTTAAATGATGGTACTTAACAACTGTACATTTGAATACTTTTGCTGCATATTTGTGGTTTTAAAAATTAATTTGTTTCTTCAGTTCTCTTCATCTGAATAACGAAGCTTTTCCCTTTGTAAGTGATATTCAAATTCAGGAAAGAACATATCAAGTTCAACAAATTACATTTAAACAACAATATATCTTCATTGTTGAAACTATGAAATATTAGTCTCTTTAAATACAGATATACATTGCATATCAATACATGATATGTATATCGTGTCAGCAATCACACTATTTAAATAATAAATTGTTTCAGAAAATTTAAAAACTATCACAATCATATGATAACAACATAAACTATTCGCTGCTTGAATAAAAAGCTGATGAACTCTTTTTTATCCTTTTAGTCATTTGGAAAATATGCATTTTTTACTTTCATCATCATCAGATATTTTGAAAACATACATCATGACTCATAAAAACTGCATCTTTAAAGCAGGTTAAATATTTTTTGAAGAGCTACAAATATTTTTTTAATAATTCTTTGATAATATTTTAAGCCTTTTTAATATATTTAATGCTAGAAATATATATTTAATGCTATATTATATACATATATATATATATGTAAGCATTATTTTATGTGAAGCAGGATGCAGTTTGAAGACAGTGAAGAGACTTGCTATTTCGTGACATCGTTTTATTTCATTTTTAAGAAGCAGACATACTTACAAGCGATGAGCACACAGAACAGGAATGAGGAAAAAACTCTTGGACATTTTATCCCTGGTCTTATATAACCTATGATTTTGATAGGGAAAACATTTCTTCATAACGCTAATATATTACGAGATTTCGATAGGGATTTTCGTTACACGTGTAAAGAAGGTAGGGGAAACACAGGGATATTTTTAAAAAGAATTTGCCTCATCAGCGGTATTTTACCTCTTCACGCAGAGTGTGGGAAAATTCGACTTTTAGCTGAGTCAGCAATTTAACAAAGCTTCTCTTGAATTAATTAAGTAGAGACAGTGGAATTGGATCACGAAATAAGAGAATATTTTACAATAAAGTTACTATGGGCTAAATGAAGATAAAATCTTGAAAATTAATCAAATTGAAATTAGAGTTAAAATATCATTACATACATATATATATATATTAGTTATAATCTTTCTGAGTATTTCTCCTCCAAGTAAAGTGTGCACTTTCTTCATATAAACATTGATAGTAAGCCACTATAAGTCATGCTGAGCACATTTATTAAGTTGGACATCTTAAAAGTATTGCAACTTGATGATACATCCATATCCATGAAAAGGTGCATTAAAGTAAGCTGATCCTCATAAATTTATGTCTGAAAGAGACACAGTTGTTTTTACATTCATTCAACTCCTGTACAGGTGGAACCTCTGCTAGATAACTATCTCAAAATGTTACCAACAATTCAAGATGTTGAAACAATTTCAGCAACTTGCATAGCTATACTGAAGCCAATTTGAATCTGATGATAAATATTTCACCTTTTTCTATTAAATGAACTTCTGGTTAATCTTTTTAAAATAGTTATTTTTTATAAAAGTTAGCTTGGAAAAAAAAATAAAAAAAGATTGCTAATATTATGATATGATACTATGATATTTCATTTAAGACAATTATTTGTATATTTTTCAGTTATACTATTTTTGCAGGTTAAAACTTTGTAATTCATCTCAAATTTCAAGTCTTGAAATATCTACATTTTGCATTATTTATTAGTATATCTTACAGATTTTTTGGTATAAAAACTTTTTTTAAAATAATGTGTTGATACTTTTTATAAATTTTCCATTGGTGATTGCAAGGGCAATTAATTTTAAACATTTTATTTCATTTTTAATCTTTTGGAATTGATAGCTACAGAACTTTGCATCAAGAAATAGGAGTGCTTGAACTCTATGGTTTTATGACTAATGATCACCATGTAGTGAAAAAAAAAAACTGATTTTCAAAATATTTTATCAGAATTTGTGCCAAAAAAATTGGGGAAAGTTATAATATGAAATTGTGCATAACATAATAAAAATTTAAATTATTTTATATTTACAAAATGAAATAATTTGACTTAAAAAATAATTTTAAAGTCTGATCCTATAGTTAAACAGTAGAGTTTTTAAAAACTTTTGATATCATTTTACTATTTTGTTTAAAATGAAATAATTTTATTAATTTGGTTTCTTATCACATTCACTCACATGTCACCTTAAAGCTCTTCTATTGAAAACTATGCAATTCAGTCAATTTTAATTAAATCAAGTTTCATAAGATTTAAATTATTTTTTATTATAATAAATTTAACAATTTAAATGTATTATTACTTTTAAAGAAAAAAATTAATAACTTCAATTTGAAATAAATTAATTATTAAATAAGCAAGTTAATAACATTAATTATATATATTATAAACTTTTACATTAATTAACATAAAAAATGAAACTTAAGTCAGTAAATAGAATAATATTCTGCCCACTAACATCTGATGTCATCATTTTAAAGTAGTAACATTACAAAAATGATTTTACATCACGAAATTCAACAAAAGCAAAAATTATAACCCTAACACTTTATGATTCACATAATTTGTATTTTTCATCAAAGTGTTTATTTGGCAACTCAGGTAATAATATTTTTTTAATTACTTGATTGCAGCCCTTTATAATCAAATGTCTCTAGACAGCTGTCTAGTCAGAAATATGCTACTGCTTTCCAAACCACCAAAAATACTGAACTCCAAACTATTTTACTATCCAACTATATTACAAAGTACTGATGTGAGAAAATCTTAAATTAGAATAATAATATATTTTATTTAAATCTATGAAATGTTAGTTTGATTTTTAAAAGATACACAATCTATTTTTATATAATTCTACATATGTAACATGTCAACATTTAGGGGAGAAAATCATGAAATTAAGCATAAAATAAACAGATTTCTAAAACTTTCTTTATTTTCAATTTAATCATATAAAAATTATAAGAAAATGATTAATTAGATGAAATATTTTTTGTTATTTATAAACAAGCATATAAGTTAACCATTTTTAATAGTCTAATAATTTGTAAGCATACTATTTCAAATCATTTTTAAAAAAAGTTGAAAACTTTTAAGTAATCCTATAACCATTCAGTTAAGAAAAAGGATAATTTAATTATGATTTGCACTATATAAATAAGTTTCAATAATTTATATAAATTATAGAAAGCCCAATTTATAAACCTTTAAATATATAAAGTCATAAATAGCAATTTTAATCATTTTAGCAAAAAAGAAATGCAGAAATAGAAATTTACAATCTTAGCTTTGATGTACTAAAATTGTACATTCACACAATTCAAGTTTCTCAGAAGTATACATCCTGCAAAATATTCATTGGTATAGAATAAAATATTTTATTATTGAACTTACATAATCTGCCAGATAACCTATGCCATGAGGAAATCTTTCAGGATCTGGAACCATGTTTCCATTTGAATCTCTAGTGGGAGCCATCCAGCAATCATCCACATTTATATACACATAGCCTGCATCTCTGTAACCATCTTCAACTAATCTATCTGCCATTTCCATAAAAAGTTTCTCACTAAAATATCAATAAAATGTAATCTTTCTACATATTTAATAAACAATAAATGAAGTCATTCAATGCACGTGCTTTAGGAAATAATTTTGCTTTTTAAAGTGCAAGATTATGAAATTAAAAAGATTACTAAATATTTAAAATACTAACACAATTCATAAATCTTAACATTACTTCATCAGAAAGGAATCAATTCAGGAAATGTCATTGTACGTCATCTGATGTCACATCCCCCCCCCATCATACTACCATATAAAACTACAAGCAGCAAAATATAAGATAAGCAGTAGATTCCAGCATCAAATTAACATGACATACTTGACATATAATGCTTGAGCATAAACTGGTCCCAATGATTATGTACAGTTACATATAAAATTAGTAATGGGGAATTTATGATTTGGTAGAATTTATACTAACACGTGATGGATAATATCTACAAATAAAGGGAACAGGTATAGTCTATCCACTATTGTTTGTAGATTATCAGTGAAAATTAGTACAAGTATGCATATTACAAAGAGCATATTGTCTTGCAAATGAGCATTGTTTCCAGTTAAGAATTCTAGAGATAGAGTTTCGAAATGTGAGCGGAAGCATTTTTATATGTAGGATTTATTTCTACATTTTACATAGAAAAGAAAATAACTGTCATAAACAAATTTAAAACTGCATGCCAATTTTAAATTTGTATGCTAAATAAAACTAGCTAATAATATTTAACATTAAAACTATTATTTAATTCATTTTCAAGTGTGCTAATTGTTTCTAGAAACTGTTGTAAAAATATCATAACACGATTTTGTATAATCACTTATATAATGTTAGTTAAATGGTTTGTTACGATATAGAATCTTAAATGAAATTGCAGTCATTAAGAAAAACCATAACTTCATTTATTGTTAAACTTGCAAGTTAAAAGAGGAAGCATAAGCAAAGTTTCAAATATTATTATTGAGCCCAAGCCATGACCAACGTTGAGAAATCTCGCATAGTTTTATCACTTAGAATACGAAATGAAAATAGGATAAAAGAGCACATTTTATGAATATGGTTAAAATTAAATTATTATATTTATATTCATGTGATTACTTGTAAAGTCAAATAATAACATGCAATATAAAAATAAAGGTATACACAAACGAAAAAATATATAATAAAATCACTAAATTCAAGCAGTTACTGGAACAATTTATTTGACTTAACAAAAAGAAACATAAATTTGTGCATTAATAAACATAATTGATTTTTATTTAACAGACAGAAACAAATACTTTTATCCATTTAACCATTTTTACTCAGTAATACATATATTCATACCAAGCTTTTAACTCTTAAAGGCAAGTATACTAATAAATATTCTATGATATCCTCAATATATAACATACATGAATTTTAGTTATCTTGGAAAATCTCATTCCTCTCCACACATCACATAAAATTTAATTGTTCGCAAATATTTTCTGAATGATTCCATTGATGTCACTGGACATTAAAAGTATTATTTAATCCCTTTCTGGTAAGGAAACTTAAAAGCAATTCTCCAGCATTGCACTTTTCACAATTTGTCTCCCAGAACTCCAATCCCGAGTCTGAATTGCAGAGTATTTTTTCCCAAAAATCAGTGTTGCAGTAAATGTTCACTTCCTTTAGCAACAGAATAAAGTCTTCATTAGGTGTGTCTTTAGGAAGAACATTTTTTTATTGTAAACTACAAAATTTTAAATATCCAATATTAATGCTCTAATCTTCTTCTTTAAAGAAAGCATGTGCTTCTTTCATATACATTTTAAGATAAAGCTTGCAAATAAGTTTTTTTAATATCATTTTCCCAATTATCATTTCTTTATGCATTCCTGCAACAGTATACATTATACATGTTTGGCATAAGAATTGAAGTTCTTTGTTTTTATTATCATTACTAACATTAGGCTACCTTTCTTTTTGCAATTACAAACTACCTTTTTCACTGAACTGCTCACAATAATCATTTGCTTTCAAGTAGAGGTTTTAAGGCATTCCAAAAAATTTTTTATTGCTTTGCCAAGCATTTGAAAAATTCTGCCAAGAAAATTCTTTTGAGATAGTCGCAGTACAAGTATTCATACTTGAAAATCCATTGGAAGTATTTAATTTCTTGGCTGCTCAGCCTTTCTCTAAGCAGCGTCCATATTTTCTCTTTTTTTTTTTGGGGGGGGGGACATAACATATCTGAAGATTCTTATCTGTTATTTAAATATGGCTGCTTCATTCATGCAAATATAAGACATTAAATACTTTTTCATTACCTATAAATAATTTGCATACTTAAATAACATGAATTTGTGCTAAAAAATTTATAAACAGAAATATATTAAATTGTTTATCGTTTTTAGATTCTTCAACAAATATAATATGAAGTTATAATTTTTGTAAAATCAGTTCATTTCTAGTTAATTGTAAATCAAACATTACCATATGAATTTATAAAATGCTTGGTACATCAATAACTAGCACATTTGATTAAAATATCTATAACAAACGGTAAAACAAAATTATTAAATCTAATTATATGTTTCAAATACTCAGTTGTCAAATAAGAAAATAATTAAATATCTTTTGGCTATATTGTATATAGATCAAACTTTAAAATGTTAAAAAGTAAAATAAATTTTCAATCATTCTCTAAAGATAAAAGAAAAATAATAATAATAATAATAAAATGACAATCATAAATACCAGCATTCAAAGTTTGCAAAAATTGTTAAAAACCTTTTAAAGAAATAATTTAGCTTGTATATTATAAGTCTGGATTCCGTCTATAATTTTTTGTAGATATAATAGCAAGATTTATACTGATAAAAATACTAACAGTTACAATTTATACCTTAATGTGTTTATTTGAATTAATTCATTATTGCCCACATTTATTTAGAGCATCGATTTCGGTGAAGTTATTTTAAATTATGGTTGAAATACCAAGACAATTCTGAAGTAAAATTGCATTTCTATTGGTTTTTCTTTTTTAGTTTTTATTTAAAAAAAGTCATGCATATAAATGTATATTAATTTTTAAATACTGTAAAATATCAAGAAAATAAAAATAAAAAGTTACATTAGTTTTCTTTTTATTATCTCAACAAAAAAAATTAAAGGAAAAATGCTTTAAAATACTAATATTTTCACATCCAAATCTCCAATTAATGGTACATGCCAGATTAAATCTGTTTAGAAATTTTAAAAAAAGGAACAGTTAGTTTAGCCACAGAAGGAAAATACAACTGTTTTATAAAAAGGAAGCCTGGGATTAAAAATCCTAATAGCAATAAAGGCATTCTATTAGTTTATGCCTTTATAGTTAGAATACAATTCTCACTCTCGATATCAAACTATTCCATTTTGAAACAAAGATGGTACTCTATAAACCGGTGATGGAGCATTCAGTCTCAGTGGATCACAATCTCTGATGCCTAATCATGAATTAATTAAAACCTATTATTATTATGGGCTATTATTCAGATTACGGATGTGCCACTTCAATGATTACAGGTTTCAGAAATGATGAAAAGTATATAATTTTCAAAATCTAATATCATACATGTAATTATATAACTGAACGATGATTGTAATTACTGCCCAGTCATCAAATTGATAATAAGAAGCTTTAATAAATTAGCTCAATAATACTGCTTTCCAACTGCTTCCACAGTAACATATCAGTATTTCTGTACATAATATTAAAAAATATGAACGATACAGAGTTTGTGCTGCGAGTAAAGAAATAATAACTATTTAATTTCTTTTTTTTATTGATGAAACACTCTGTCTTGATATCATATACAGTGTCTCACACAAGTGCTGGGGCACTTGTGCTTTACAAAAGGAAACTGTAATAAAATAAATAAATAAACATGTACAAAAATTGTTTGGGTGTGTTTCATATTTAAAGTTAGTAACAATTATTACATAACATACATTTTGTCAAAATATTAAAATATTAATTTAATAAAAATACAATTGTTTAGAATGGAGCAAAAAATGGCTCACATAAGTGATGGGACACTTACTTTTCCATCAAATATTTATCCAAAAATTTTACTTTTTAAAAGGTTTTAATATTTTGTTGGATTTCCTTTTACTTTTAAAACATGATTTAATCTTCTTGGGGTGGATTCAAGTAATTTTTTTGTGATTTCTGGCGTGATTTTACCCCATTCTTCTTGAAGCACCGATTTTAATTGTTGTTTTGAAGAAATGGTGTGTTTGCGAATTCTTGATTCCAATTCTTGCCAAATATTCTCTATGGGATTTAAGTCTGGAGATTGTGGGGATGTTTTTATTATTTTAGGGCAGTTATACGGCAGCCAGAGTCTAACATTCAAAGCAGTGTGCTTGGGGTCATTGTCCTGGTAGAATTTAAAATCGTTATGAAGGTTCAATTTTCGTGCTGAAGATTTCAAATTTTGCTTTAAAATGTCAATATACTTGTACTGATCCATTATAATGTCAATATAAACATGATTACCAACTCCAGCAGACGACATACACCCCCATACCAAAACTCCTCCACCACCATGTTTTACTGTTGGCACCAAGTTCTGTTTGCGAAATTCTTCCCTGGGTTTTCTCCACACCAAGATTCTACCGTCAGAACCAAATATATTAAATTTACTCTCATCAGCAAATATAACTTTATTCCAGTAATCAGAATTCTTATTTATGTTGGATTTTGCGAAAGCTAGTCTGAGTTTTCTATTATTTTCACTTACGAAGAATTTTTTTCTGGCTACTCTACTATGATATCCAGCAGATCGAATTACCTTTCTAATAGTCTCAGGATTAACAATTATTCCATATAATGCTTGTAAATCAGCAGAAACTTTAAAAGCACTCTTTCTTGGATTTTTTTTTTAATATTTCGAACGATACTTCGCTTTATTCCACTGGATAGCTTTGAGGGTCGGCCAGGTCTTCTTTTATCCTGAATAATATGATTCTTTTTATATCGTTTGATGATATTGAAAACTGTTGAAGGACACAAGTTAACTGTTTCAGCAGTTTTTCTAATAGATTTTCCATGTTCAATATGCAAATTAATAACTAATTTTCAAATTTCAGGCGAAGTTTCTTTTCGTTTAGCATTCATGGCTGCACAGAGATTCCAAAACACAAAAATTCCAAAACAAACTGGAAAAAAATAATGCAGACAATTTTATAAATTATTGCCAATTGCTTTTTAGTAAATATGAAACCACCAAAAATATTTTTATTGCTTATTTCAGACGATTTTTGTTGCATATCTAATGGTGTCCCATCACTTATGTGAGCTATGTTTTGCTCCGTTCTAAACAATTGTATTTTTATTAAATTAATATTTTAATATTTTGAAAAAATGTATGTTATATAATAATTGTTACTAAATTTAAGTATGAAACACATCCACAAAAAATTTGTACATGTTTTTTTAATTTATTTTATTACAGTTCCCTTTTGTAAAGCATAAGTGTCCCATCACTTTTGTGAGACACTGTATGCTATAGAATCTCTTTAAACATTAACATACAAAAAGTTTATAACTTATTTAAGTATTCAATAATAATGATGGCCCAACAAATAACGTAGAACTAAATATACACAATTCCCAAAATTTATTAAATAAATTAATTTTAAATAATCAGACAAATATAGAATTAATAATATCCTTTCATGAAACTTTGTAGCTTTTCCACAAAACTTCAATTACTTCCTCCATTAATTAAACTATTTAAATCCTCCGAATTTTTTCCCCCTCTTAAGTATCAAGCTAAAAATATATTTAATTTTCAGTTTGTATTTATTAAATTCAGACCATAAAAAAGGAAATAAGGCAAATAAATTAACATAGAAAACTATAATAGATGTTAAATAATTCATTTTCTTGCCGTACTATTGATAAAATATTATATACCTGATGCAGTTATCGGGATCAAATCTGCAGTTAATATTACACTTAAATCGTTCCCACGCTAGCCATCCCATAGGAGGTGTTCGAGCAAGACCATTTTCCAAACTAAAGGTCGCCTGATAATGCACAGAAAGTAAATACAATAAAGAAGTTATTGTAATCCTCATTATGATGTTGTCCCTGATAATTCTTTGAAGAATTTTCTCTAATATAAAAAAATCAACTTCACAAAATTTAATTTTATCACAGACTCTGAGCTGACAAATGATACTTTCGCAAGCTGATGAAAGATGATATTTAAAAAACAGTTTGAAAAGTCATACAATTTTATATAAAGAATATTTAACAAGCACAATAAAAGGAATTTAAATCATCCTAATATTATATTCAAAATAACGATGTCGTAGATTCAAATCGCGATACTCATTTGAAAATATCCAAATAAAATCATTCTAAATAATGTGTCCGTCAGAAGCGAAACATTTTTTGACAAATCGACTGATTGGTTGATTGTGATTATAGAGTGTTAGATGCAAAGTAGAGATGCATAATCCACGATTTATTTATTTTTTTGAATAATAAATATTTTTGCTATTGTTAGTTTTAAATATTTGTTCCAAATAACTGTTATTTAAGTCACACATTTAATTAAAAAATTATTAATTATTATTAATAAAAATTTCTTAATTGCAATTAATACTTAGTTTATTAATTTAAGTAAAGTGTGATTGACTTAATTTATCTGTTTCAGTTTAATTTTTAATTTTAATTCTATTCAAAACCATTTATTTTATTTATTTATTTGAGTAAAATATTTTCTTTAAAAAAATTCTAATAAAAATAAATGTCATTTGCTTAAAGATTTCACTTTAGTTCTATATTTTGTCCATAGATGGCGCCTATAATGACAGTCATTATACTGACAACAATTGAACGTCAGTTAAGGCCTTATCAGACGGACAAATATCGTTTACACTTATGTGAACAAACGCGCACGTTAAAACCTATGTAGTGACGGCACGAGGGCATTTGCTGTATAGCAAACCCAAATCCACAGGTGTACTTTACAGATTAATTTATCGCTTTTCCTGTTTTAGGAATATCTGTAGTTGACTCATTTCGTTAGTGGGATTCCTGTTCATACATTCAGTTACTGTCATTACTGCTTATAATGGACTTTTATTGCTATTTTTAGTTTTTCTTTTTACTTGCTATACTTATTTTTAGTAACAGTTTTGTTTTTGTTATTAACAATTTATATTGCTGTCCCATCAATTTTGTGAATTTTTCAGTAATAATGACAGATTTACATACAAAAAAATCTTATAATTGCATAATGTGTCTGCATTGGTATTTTATAGATTAAATTGTGAATATCAAATTTAACACAGAATTACGTTAAAAAAGCGATTTTGTGGGTGGGTGTGTAATTATCTTTAAAAACGAAAACTTCACTATTATTTTTTTTTTTCATTAAAACATTAAACGGTAGCAGAATCATTCATATTTTACAATTCCCTCTAATGTGACTATATAATTTGCTGAACTCTATTTCATTGGTTAAAAAATGAATTGATCCTTATAACCTTCACATCAGCATAGGAGTTAAATATTTTTTTTAAATTTCATTGGAGATGTTAATTGCATATTTTAGAAATTCAAAGTATATAATCAAAAATTCTACCAATATATATATATTTTTAAATTATGCATTCAGTCTGATCAAATATATTTGATAGAAAAGAAGACATTTCACATAAACATTAATAATTTTAATTCTGAAAATAAATTTCCTTAATTTTGATGAGTATCTATTGGTGTTAGAACTCTCCATCTTCTGATAATTTTTATACTAATTTCTTCTTATAACATTTTTTTTAATAATGAATATTCAGTGGATTACAAACAGTCTCCCTTTTACGAATAAAGCCAATCAAAACCAATTTTTTTATCACACGACCATACAACTTTTTTGCCATCTTTTTACAGACAAGGAGTGATTCTGAAATATGTTTACAAATTAATCTCATGTTGGCGTCAATCGCGCCAATCTTGACAGCTACGTCACTACCAAAGCCCTACACGATTGGTTGAATTTCGTTTGGAAATGATCCTTCCATTACTATTATCAATACTTTCAAGCTGGTTGAAAACAGCTCACGATGACAAAACTCTTGCTTGCCCTGCGGGCATAAACGGAAAACTATCCACGAAATTGTAAGAGGTATTTGACCGTCTGACAATGCCTTAAGACGGTCACTGCATTGACAACTAGAAATTATTTTTATGCCAAGTCACTGAAAGTTAAGAAGTCAAGTCTGCAATACCAATAAGATCAACTTCGCACTTTTAAACACTTTCCAGTGAATAACTCCAATTTCAATGTAGGCGTTTGAAATGATTCCAATGATACTGTAATTATGGATAGTGGATATCTTATGAGCGGTTATTATGTAAGCAATATCAAAATGTCCCAATACCAGTGATCAATACTTTTCAAGAGAAGTGTGATTCAAATCCTTGATAGGATTTTACAGGTGCTATCTCGATTACAGGTCCTGGATTACGATAGAAAGTAACAATCGATACGATCTAGCCAATTAAAGCGAAGGAACAAGAATTGAGACATCAATAGGGAAAGTCTTTCACACAGACGCACTTTCCAGGAAAAGACCCCCTCCCCTTCGCTCCCTATTGTCGTTGCGGAACTTACTGGTCACAAGCAGAGAGTTTCTCATTTCACAAAGAACTCCATGCGCGCCTTCAAACTGGAGCCCTCTTTCCCTTCACTTGCGGTTTTCCGGGGTTCTTTGATGTCTGCTCATTTTACCGACAATATGTGGAAAGCTCCAGATCAGCGTCACCGGGGGTCCTACAGTGGGTCAAATGGCAGATTTACGACCATGTCCGTAAAGGAATAGAAACTCTCCTGAACCATGCCTGATAATGACTACTGCTGGAATGGAGCTGCTTATCTCATTGTACATAAACGCACTCATTCCACAATAAAATATTTATTTATTTATTCGCATGATAAACACTAGTGAGGGCTTCAGTATCAAAAACAGCAGAAATGAGATAGAATTATCAAAAACTGCAACTACAAATTCAAATAAAATGAATCTCAAGTTTCCTCGATATTTTTATTTTGGGTACTGAAAAATAAAAAATATATATATACTATTCATAATGCTTAGAAATTAATATATGATCGATCCTTGTTAGGTGAATGTACCAAAAAGTCATCGAAGGAATTAGTTGATTTCAGTTTATGTTGGATATTAATGTAAAATCTTAAAATCTGCAATAGGCAAATAAATTGTAAGTGGAAAAGTTAATAAAAAGAGTCGTGGATTTCCTTCAACCTAAAACCGAAAAGGAACAACTCCCCGTACCTACATTGCGCGGCCTGAATCAACACCTCTGAAAGATTAGAAGGGATATCGGCTGATTCCCGACCCTCCCGGGGGAGGAAAGGACATGCCAGAAACACAAAATATTCTTCTCTTGTGTCTTCAGAGAATATCTCACCCCCGTAACTGTAGTCATAAAGAGAAAAACAATGTTAATGGATTGAAAAGTGAACGGACCGATTATTCTTCGAATTACCGTATCATTGAAATTGGAGTATTCACAGTAAAGTGTGAAGCCACCGCTCCGCTTAATGTTATTTGCGACCTTGACTTTCCGATATTCGCATTTGACAATGCTCTATCCCATAAAGATCATTTCTAATTGCCTGTGACATGACCTTCTAATGGAATTCATTCTGTTCATTTTGCAGGCACCATCTATTGGCAGAATTTCGAACTAAAGTGAATTTTTTTTTAAGAAATGACATTTTTTAAAATTCCGCTTTATTAGATAATGCTTTACTCCTATAAATAAATAGAATTTTAAAAAATCAAAATTAAAAAATAAGCTGAAATAGTTAAATTAAATCAATCACACGTTAATTAAATTAGCAAATTAAGTATTAATTGCAATTAATAAATTTTATATTTTATACTAATTAATAATTTTTAATTAACAGTATGATTGAAAAAACAGATATTTGGAACAAATATTTAAAAATAACAATAGCAGAATTACTTGTTATTCAAAAATTCCTGGATTATGCATCTCTAGATCTTACCATGATTTAGGGATAACGAATATTTTACTAACGGTTATTATGTAAACAATATCAAAGTGTCGCAAATACCAGCGATTAATACTTTTCAAACAGAGGTGTGATTCAAATTCTTTAAATAATTTTGATAGTCATATTTCGATTACAGGTGCTGGATCACGATAGAAAGTGGCAATCGATACGATCTGTCCAATTAAAGCTAAGGAACAAGAATTCATTTATTTATAGGGAAAGTCTTTTACACACAGACGCACGTTGCAGGAAAAGTCTCCCTCCCCCTCTCCCTACTGTCGTTGCGGGACTTACTGGTCACAAGCAGAGAGTTTCTGTCGTTGCGGGACTTACTGGTCACAAGCAGAGAGTTTCTCATTTTACAAAGAGCCTCATGCCATGCGCGCCTTCAGACTGGAGCCCTCTTTTCCCCTTACTTGTGGTTTTCCGGGGTTCTTTGATGTCTGCTCATTTTACCGACAATATGTGGAAAGCTCTAGATCAGCGTCACCTTGCGAAATCTGCAATCTGGCCCTACAGGGAGCCATATTGCAGATTTACGACCATATCCGTAAAGAAACGGAAAGTCTCCTGAACCATGGATGATAATAACTATTACTGGAAGCAATGCGCTGCTTATCTCATTGTGCATAAACCAGATTTCTTTCGCATTCAGACTTCCACAGTAAAGTATTTGTTTATTTTTTTCTGAAACAGTTTTCTGCAGATATTCAATGCTGCAAATAAATTCCATCTGTAATAATTCTTAAATGGATATAAAGCCATAATTACTGTCATATATTTAATATTTTTCTATGACTGAAACGTTTTGATATTCACATAATTAAATTGTCTGTGCCTGGTTGGTATGAGAATTCCCTGCCGCCAAAGAATGCCCTGTTTTTAATGTAGTAATGCACAGTTTTTTTTTAATGTAGCACATTTCTTAGTTATGGTTCATAGATTTTTTTTTTTTTTTTTTTTTTTTTTTTTTGCAAATTGGTATTGTGTATAAGTAAGGTGCAGCAAAATGCGATGTTTGTGATTCTCAAAATTATATCGTTTTAGGAGTTAAAACAACTTAACACTAAAGTTAATTAATTATTTCGCAGATTTAAATAATAATTATCTATAACATTAACCCTATGAGCCCTAACTCGCCCGAGATCGTCCTGTCCAACAGGGGTCTGACAGGGGCATTTAGGAGAATTTAAGGGGTGGAAAGAGTTTCGCGAGGAGCGCACTATATGCTCGCTATGGGGGGTCCGCTAACCTTGAAATTGATTGATGAACGACGTTTCAAGTCTGCTATGCTTGCGAAAGAAAATGACACATCCGATAATAACTAAGGGGATAAAACATTATTTATCAGTAAAAAAAAATTCAATGATTGGATTTTTAAAACATTTTATAATGATTGCCATAAGTTTTTCAGTATTTTTACGCATAAGATATCAATATTTTTAATATGTTTATCAATTCAAAAATTTATTTTATTCTTCTTTACTTATTTTTATTGACACTGATTATTCGAATATTTTTTTGAAATCTGTTTCCTCGTGTTTTCTTTTCTGAAACCATATTTAGTTACGAATTGATTTTTTCCAAATTTATTGCATTATCAAAAAATTTCAGTTAGATATTAAATAAAAATTTCGACAATTACTGTTTCTTTCGTCGGCTTTTTACATTTAGTACATTTTAGAAATAATATGGTGACTGCTAATTAAAATCAATTACTGTATAAAAATTCAGTTTCAATTTTGAAGGAACTTCTATGAAAATAATTGAAAAATCATGAACAATGGATAAATGTCTACCTGCGTGTGAAAAGTACAAATAATCTTAACATATTTATTAGCTTATTTGTCAAAATTTCTCAGTTTTATACAAATACAAAAATCTTGCTGGAAGGAAATTTATTATGTTTTAATTATGAAATTAAATAAAAAAATATTAATATTAATTCAGAGACTAATTTGAATTGCTGTAAAAATTCTACATGCACTAGAATATTTTATGAGAATAAATAAAATAATCATTTGAGAAACCGATAACGATAATTTTTTTTTCTGTGAAATATCGCCAGAGCACTCCCCCCCCACCCCCAATTATGTATTAATATGAAAATAGATTTTTTTGAAGAAGCAAGGGAAGGTTAGAATTCTGTTAAGATACTTTTCGCGATCATCTTTACTGAATCAGTTTTTCAGGGAATTAAACATACAATTCAGAAAGGAAGAGCTTTTTACAAACTGCATTCTATATTTGGTATTTAGAGATATTAT